>CAUYQV010040340.1:0-33794 GCA_963574575.1 Galagoides demidoff
CATAGAGCTGCCTCACTATCTGTGGGTCAGATCCATACAAAATAATTGAGTTCTTAAGTTCAATTGTTTTATGGTGAAGTTTAAGTACAAAATTTCTTTGCTTAGTTCCTTATTGGAGGATCTATCCAACACTGCCAAAGGAGTGTTAAAATCTCCAACTATTATGGTGCTGGAAGATATTAAATTGTTCATTTCTGTTAGGGTCTCCCTTATAAATTGAGGAGCATTCTGGTTGGGCACATAAATATTAATAATTGAAATCTCATCATGTTGACTGTTTCCCTTAACAAATATGAAGTGACCATCCTTGTTGTCCCTTACTTTCATTTGTTTAAAGCCTAATGCATCTGCAAATAAAATTGCAACTCCTGCTTTTTTTTCTGATTTCCGTTTGCCTGGATTACAGATGTCCATCCCCATCCCTTCACCCTGAGTCTATCTTTATCCTTTAAGGTAAGGTAAGATTCTTATATGCAGCAGATATCTGGCCTGAGTGTTTTTATCAAGTCAGCTAACCTGTGCCTCTTAAGAGGACAATTTAAGCTATTCACATTAATTAAGAGTATTGATAAGCCTGGTAGTATCTTGGGTGTTAAGTTTTTCAAAAGTCCAGTGGACATTTTAATCCTTTTGCCAATGTGGAAGTTGGGTTTTGATCAAGAATTTCAGAGTGAGTTTACCTTGGTGGTAGAGCATTGTGCTGGTCATTATGGAGGATGGATCTGAGAATATCCTGAAGAGCTGGTTTAGTTATGGCAAATTTCTTAAATGTGTATATGTTATTAAAGTATTTAACTTCTCCATCATAAATGAAACTCAATTTAGCTGGATACAGGATCCTGGGCTGAAAGTTGTTTTGTTTTCAGAGAAATGCTCATCATCTTTAATCATCAGAGAAGTGCAAATCAAAACCACTTTGAGATATCATCTAACTTCAGTAAGAGTGACTCACATAACAAAATCCCAAAACTATAGATATTGGCGTGGATGTGGAAAAAAGGGAACACTTCTGCACTGTTGGTGGGAATGCAAGCTAATACATCCCTTTTGGAAAGAAGTATAGAGAATACTCAGGGATCTAAAAGTAGACCTGCCATTAGATCCTACAATTCCTCTACTAGGTATATATCCAAAAGACCAAAAATCACTTTATAACAAAGATATTTGCACCAGATTGTTCACTGAAGCTCACTTCATAATAGCCTAGTCATGAAAAAAGCCCAAGTGCCCATCGACACATGAATGGATTAATAAATTATGGTACATGTATATCATGGAATATTATGCAGTCTTAAAAAAGATGGAGACTTTACTTTTATGTTTATATGACTGGAGCTAGAACATATCCTACTTAGTAAAATATCTTAAAAATGGAGGGAAAAGTATCCAATGTACTCAGTACTATTATGAAACCAATTTACAATCACTCACACTTTCATATGAAGAATAGATCACAATTATGACCCAGGATAAAAGAGGGAGGGGGTAGGGGAGGGGAGGGGGAGGTCAGATGAAGGGAGGGTGAATGGTGGGATCACACCTGTGGTGCACATTGCAAGGGTACATATAGGTTCCATTAATTATAGAGTATAAATGTCTTAACACAATAATTAAGTAAATGAGGTGAGAGATATATTAGCCAGTACAATGTAAGCATTCCAAATTGTATATGAAATCAGCACATTGTACCCCATAAATGCATTAATGTATACATGATCTACCTATTTATGATTTAATAAAAAAAAGAAAAAAAAACAAAATAATTGAGTTCTTGTATCCAAATTATTAATGGAGAGTTTAACTTCTGGTGGAGCTAAATCCAGTTTAGATTATAAAATTAGATTGTTTTGAAATTATGTTAACACTTTCAGGTCTGTAAAATGTGTTCTTGTACCCAGCAAGGACTAGCACAATGGTCTTCATAGCAAACCTCTATCTCTTTAGAAGTCTCTGAAATTTTAAATCCATGTTAAAAGACAATATCATCCTGGGCCTGGACTTATATGTGCCCCACACTAGAAAAGACAAGAGGGAAATACAGAGAGAAAGAAAAAAAATATTGAGAAAGACAGATACAGAGACAGACAGACTGATGATGTTTGAGCTTATTAAAAGCAGTGACTACTGGGTGATGCCTGTGGCTCAAGGAGTGGGGCACCAGCCCCATATACCAGAGGTGGCAGGTTCAAACCTGGCCCTAGACAAAAACTACAATATGTAAATAAATTCATTAAAAAGCAATGACTACTGGCAGTACCTGTATCTCAGTGGCTAGGGCACCTGCCACATGCACCAGGGCTGGTGGGGTCAAACCTAGCACAGGCCTGCTAAAACAACAAAATAGCCAAGGCTTGTGGTGGGCACCTGTAGTCCCAGCTACTCAGGAGGCTGAAGCAAGAGAATTGCTTGAGCCCAAGAGTTTGAGGTTGCTGTGAGCTGCCATGGCACTCTAACAAGGGCAACAAAGTGAGATTCCGTCTCAAAAAAAAAAGCAGTGACTATTGTCCAGACAGTTCTATTGTTGATCACCAGGCAAAGTTGGGTGGCTGACCCTGCATATTTTGTGTGGTGAATTAGATCCATCTGGTAGAAGTTTGAGTACCTTGATGAGATTTTAGACTCCTTCTATCCCAAATTCCAAATTAAAGAATTATGAATTCAGACCACATGATGTTTACAATTCAAATATATAAAAAGTTTACTGTTAAGATTTTAAGACCAAAGACCAAATAATGCTCAGAGTGTTGTAATTCTATTTCAAATGTGGCTTTAGATATACAAAAGAGTAGTCCTTCTACAGCAGCTACTGATATTATAGCCTGCACTGACCCAGTCTATACAGGTATTCCATGATATTCAATATAAATTGTGACAAGAAAACAGGAAAGAAGGATGACACTAAAATATTGCTGAAAATATCGAAATAATAAAACATTATCAAAGAAGTCATATTTTAATGCCAAACATATAAGAGAGAATGACCCACCAATAGACTATATGAACTTGAAATTTCCTTCCAAATCTCAAAGGTCTAGGGTTCAACACCTTACATAACGGCATATTTAACTAAGGGCCCCAGTACCTTTAGTATAGGCCTCAGGAAATGAGTCTTCTGCAACATTCTTATGTTAATCAAATCTGAAATTTTTAGAATTATATATCAGGATGATGTGTTATCTTTGCCAAGACCAGTTGTCTAAAAATATAAATAGGGTTTAAATAGCTAATGTAAAAACCTTAGAAACAAAAGGAAACCTTATGCCTTGTAAAAGGTCTGGTCTGCAAAATAAAATGTTGGCACTGTACAAGGTGCCCAGAAGAAATATAGACCAGGTCACAGAGAGTAAAGTTTGAGAAAAAGAAGAAAATATTATGGACATTAAGACCTTAAAAATCAGTGTAATTATCCTCTTTATAAACATGAAAGCACATAAAAATTTATAGTGGTCTTCAATAGAGTCATACACATTATTGTTCCACTCGACACAAATGGTTAGAAAAAAGAATAAATTTGTGCATGTTCTCTGTATCTATTTAGAAAATGAAATCGCTATATCCCAGTATTAAAAATCACTTGAAAAAATATACCTAACCAAAGCCAAAAAGGCATACATTCGTAGCCAAAGGCAGCTTGGTCAAATCTAAGGAGAAGAAAGTCTGCATTTATGTATGGGGATAAATGTGAGTAAGGTATGATCGTGTAGCAATCTTAGAGCTGGAATCATGGTCTAGGGTCTAATGTCTAGCATAAGCAGTAAATTTAGTTTCATGTTATTTGTGGTTATGTTGGGCCTTTTAAAGCCCTAATTGCTCAACAGCTTTACACACTACCCGAAGGCTGATTCAGCTCTTCTGGAGATCGAGATGTTCCGAGACATACAGCACATGGCACTCTCTTTGGGATCACTTCCAAAATTCATTTCTCCTTTGAATATAAATCTTCAAGTTTTTGTTTTAAAAAAATCAACTTGCATATTTTTTTCAGGCATAAATTGATTACAGACTAAAAATCTCCTTGAAAATCTACGGATTTAAAATCTCAGTCTTCCTTTAAATACTGATAAGAAAACCAACCCCTTAAAATTTAGTGGCAGCAGCTGTATTTATAATCAACTTTGCTCTCTTCATTCCCAAATCAGCCTTCATTCATCAGCAAAGAGGTTGTTCTTGGTGAGTCTTTATCAGCTGTACTCTCCCCCCAGTGGAAACAGGTCTTTCCCTCTGACTTTATCATTAATTGTTCTCTTATTTTATGGCGCATCCCACATTCCTTTACATGCAGTATCTGTCTTTTGCTTGCCAAGGCTCAGAGGGATACCCTGTGCTTCCCCTGCTCTGCCTTACCAAGCAGGGGGCCACTGAGTCAGGCTCTCTTGTCAGCTGGCTTGGCCAGTGGGAGGCTCTTGAGAGTGACCAGAGTGTGGGGGAGGGGAGAGGGCGGGGCATTGCTCCCTCCCTGGCTCTGCCTGTGGGAGGACACCAGCCCTAGAACAGCAGCTGCATCTTCTCTGTGGTCACACAGTTACAGGCTTTTTTCCTTCCTTCTTTAGTATCTTCCAGACAGCCCTTGACATGAGTCCAGCTCCAATTAGACTGCTGGTATGTGTGAGCTCTGTCATGTCACAGCCTTCCCGTGTGTCTCCCTTCATGGTAGTGGCAGCACGTCCTCTGGTATCTAAACTGTAGGTTATCTCACAATTTCATATTTGCCCATGGAAACAATTTTTGTCATTAAATCCTCCCTGCTTAAAATCCCTAGGATGGTTTCTGCTTTCCTGACTGTATCCTGACATGCAGCCATGTTCTTGACTGTGAGTGCTGGGAGGCCAGTGGCTTTACTAATGTCTTAGTCTGCTGTTCTGTCTTCAGTCTATCCTTGCCCTAATCTATTTTCACAAAGCTACCTTTATTATAGAAAGGGACATGTCAGTGGATTCTTGACGAGGTCGCACAAAGAACTGGACAATGATGTTGCACAAAGCAAAGAGTTTAATGACAGACAAGAAAAGGCTCCACCAATAAGAAGAGGCAATGGAAAGGACTTGCCAAGGCAAAGCAAATCCATTCCTATATTTACGCACACTTCCGTCCACTAACTCCAGATAGCTCTTACCCAACCAAAGTTTAACTAAAGGTGGTCTCTTGTCTGACTCTCCATTCCAGCCTGGTCAGGTGCCTCAGACCATAGTATGCCACTTCAAGTTAACTAGGTGCCACATTTTCTGGGACTGATGGAACTGAATGTTATGGGGCAATAGCTACGGTGACGCTAATCATCTTGCACAAACTGAGGCAAGAACAGTGTCTAGAAAAACAACATTTAAACTTCATTTATGCTCCCAGGTTGTAAAAACTGAGTTAAGACAGCTGCAGTGTGATCAAACGGCTTTCACATTATCTGTCTAACAGGCAAACATAACCAAGTCATCATTCTTTTTAGAAAATTTTCCCTATTTTCTGTGACTTTTTTTAATTTCTATTGATTTTATGTATTATGTATTTTTTCTGTTAAGTAAATTTATTCAGTTAATGTGAGATTATAAGCAACCAGGTCAAAATAGTTGATTTTGTTAGGAAAAGTTCTTCTGTGACATTTTTTAAACCTCTCTTTTCCTTTGTTTCCCAATGTCTTTACAATGAATTAAAAAACTGACAAAATATATTTAATAAAACAAATTTAAGAAAAGAAATAAATATAAATTAATTATTATTAGGGAAAAAAGTAAATAAATAAATTACACCAGTAGAAACGCTGGGAAGGAGACACTCTGTTACAACATTTGGCTCCAAACACGTCAGCAGTTACAAAAGGGAGACAGCCAGTTACCCGACTTTCTTCCAGAAGGCTAGCAAAGTGTTCTTGGCACTCATCTAGGAGGGAAATTATTGTCCACCTTATCAGGAATAAGGGGAGTCAAACAAATAGAACTTAAAATTTCATGTAATAAGAAAGTTGAAAATTACAGTGCATGACCATGGATAAATTGTCTGTTCTCAAAGAATCTGTCCTGATTACTATTTGTCTCTAATATTTTAATTGCTATTTGTAATTTGGTGCATAGCCATTCCCTAATGTTATGAAGAAGAGCTTTATCTTGTCTAAATACAGATGAAATAGTTGATGGGAATGATTGATATTACTTAATACAATTTGAGGCAGCTAACTATGACTCTTTCTTACTAGATGGTATTTTGATTTCTTCATTAAAGGGCCAAAGGGATGCCTCAGGCAAGAGCAAGATATCACCCCCAAATTAGCTAGTACAGTACAGAAAAAAAGGATCTCAGGCCTGATCAAATTCTCCAGACTCTCTTCTATAGTGAATAGCCCAGAAAATTATCTAAGTAGGATTTACAAATTTTATACCAATTCTATAGAAAATAAGTCTCATTTTTTCCTCAATAAATACTTAAATAAGCAAATTCCCTATCAAAATTTTAGGAAGAATGAACAGGAAAATATACATCCAAACAACCAAATCAAATGATCTTCTATATCAGATCAATTTTTTAAATAGAAGTTGATGGAAACGTAGAGTCTTTAGTCAAATTTCTGTCTAATATTTCTAGTTAGAAGATAATAGGTTGAAGCCAATCTTCCTAAAAATTATATTGTAGCAAATCCAATTGTACTGAGTTTACTTCTGGCTTGAAAAAGTAAAAAGTAAAAGTATTAGGACGTTCTTTAACAGATAATGTCCAACATGGTGAGTGTGTTAGGGAAAGAACACTTTTATAAAGAGCCAGTAGGCATGAGATCAGTAAAACTACTCTGTTGGGTTCTTTGTCAATGAATATTAAAAGTCAATGCATGTAAACAACTTTTGATTATATAAATCTAATCATAGGAATTTATTATAGAGAAATATTTATGGAAATGTACAAATTTCCTACGTATATGTTCATCACAACATTGTTTTGAAAACTAAAAAAACTGGAAATGACTCAAAATAAAGTTATTACATAAATAGACATATATTTCCACAGTAGAATATATTGTACATTTTTAAATTATGTGATAGAAAAATTTAATCATCTTGTAACTAGTTCTGAATCTACAATACAAAAATACTATCATTAACAAGACTTCCAGTAAAAAATATCAGTGGCAGACTGAACACATACATTTAGGTCCACTCTGTCCTGAAAGTCTAAAATGACAGGGAAGGGGTTTTTTAAAGGAACAAACACACAAAGACAGAGATGAAATGAAAGGAAACAGGAACAACATTTTAAATGCCGGAAAGCACATGGACATGTGGTCGCTGACTTGGAAGATCCAAGGAAGCTGAGCCTTAAGTCAGCATTGCAAAGAACCGACAAGCAATTTGATTTCCCTTCTACTGCAGAACTTGCAAAAGCATCTGAAATTGGCGAAATCAGGTACTTTTGAAAGCAGTTGTAAAAAAGGCACTAAACATATAAAGATCGAAAGTCGGATTAAGAAGCAGTCAGGAAAAAAATGTTTAATGCCAAAGCAAAAGACAGGAAAGCCATCAGAAGCAGAGCCTCAAACTCTACAGGACTCAGATGATTTTCCTCAAAGTAGATTTTTGTCTTTTTACTTTTCTCCTAAGAAAAGCTAAAAATGAGTATTTTAGAAAAGTAGAAACACTTAGGCACCTAGAGACTGTTTTGCATTCCATGAGGCCAGAAACTACTCCTTTACCCAGAAGAGGACTAGAGAATTATCCCCTGGAGAGTTAACAGAACAACTGGGACATGCTGAAAAAGGAGATTAGGTGAAAGATTGGAAGGTGAACATAAAAATCTAAGTCTAAAATTAATAAATAAGTGCACTGGCCCCCAAATTGCTAAAACAATATTTAAAAAGAACAAATTTGGAGGACTAACGCTTCCTAATTTCAAAACTTAAACAAAACAATATTCTATTGGTGTAAGACATAAGAGATATGTATATACATATATACATACACACACATATATATACATATACATATGTATGTATATACACATATATATATATATGTATAATTGGGAAGCTGGAAATAAAACTAATATATCTATTGTCAATTGGTTTTCAATAGGGGCCCCAAGACCATCACTGGAGATGGAATAGTTTTTTGAACAAAAGGTGCTGGGATAAATGAAACTCTACTTGCAGAAGAATGAATTTAGACTCCTATTTCACCATATAAAAAAAAACCAACTCAAAATTGATAAAAGATGGAGATGTAAATGCCAAAGCTATAAAACTCCTAGAAGGAAACATAGGTATAAATTTTCTTGACTTGAATTAGGCAATGATTTCTTAAATATGACACCAAAAATACAACCAATCAAAAAAAAAAAACCGAGATAAATTAAACTGCATTAAAATTTAAGCTTTTGTTTTTCCAGAGGCAAACAAAGAAGTGAAAATTTGATCCACTGAAAATATTTGAAAATCATATATCTGATAGAGACTTATATCTAGACTATATAAAACACTCTTATAACTCAGTAATAAAAGGACAACACAAAAAAAAATTGGCAAAGGATCTGAATAGACATTTTCCCAAAGACATAGGAATGGCCAATAGGAATGTGAAAAGATGTTCAATATCAATAGTTATTAGGGAAATACAAACCAAAATCATAATGAGATACAACTTAAATCAACTAGGATACCTAAATTTAAAAAAAATATATGCAGGGAAAGGAAAGAAATAACAGGTGTCAGTAAGAATATGGAGAAATTGGAGCCCTCATACATTGCCGGTAGGAACATAAAATGTTACTCCACTGTGGAAAGCACTCAGAAATCTCTCATAATGCTAAATATGCAATTACTGTATGACCTAGCAATCATACTCTCAGGCATGTTTCCCAGAGAAATGACAACTTATGTTCACACAAAAACCTATCCATGTTCAAAGCAGCTTCATTCATAATAGCCCCAAATTGAAAACATCCCAGATGTTCCTCAGTAGGTAATGGTCAAGCACATTGTCATACATGCGTTCTACGGTAAAGTAAAAAAGAATGGACTACCGGTACATACAACAATTTGGATGAATCAACAAATAATTATGCTGAGCAAAAAAAAATAATAATAATAACTGCAAAATGTTCCATACTTGCATGCTGTCACATTTATGTAATATTTTTGAAATGACAAAATTTTGGAGACAGAGAACAGATTAGTGGTTGTCAGAGGGTAGAAAAAGGCGCAGGGGAGAACAGGTAAGGTCAGGGCAAAGTGAGTATAATTATAAGAGGTATTTATATAGTCATAATGTAGAAACACTGAATTTTTATAACCAAAATTAAAGTATACCTATCTCAAATGGAGGGATGGAAAGTGTATGTATTTTGTGGGGGGCAGGACGTAGGGGAAAAGAACTAAATCCTTGAATTAAAATCTGTGATATTTGCTCTTATTTTCCAGTAAATGTTGAGCAAACTCTACTCTCTGCCAGGAGACATGGTTGGCCCTATGGATATCAAGATAAATTAAAAAATTGGCCTCTGCCCATAAGGAACATGAAACTACTACCCGAATGAAGAATATTTCGATACCTTCAATAAAATCTTGAATCCACTTTTGCTCATATTACAAAAAATGTTCCTTCTTATAGGAAGAGCAGCTACAAACGCGGTGAGGGATAAAGGAGAAGATATATTTGAATAACAGGTAACTGTGGTTCTTTGATGTCTCTGCAGACTTCACAATGAGGAAGTCTCCAAGTTACTTCAGGCAGGATATATTTCTGGCTTTAAAAAAGAGAATGCCTTCCTCCTCTTCCAGACATAGAAACAACAATTTCATAAAACACCGAGAACACATGTCTCCTTGTTCAGTGTGGAAGCACTAAAACAAAGTTTTTGTGATTATATAGGTTAAACTAAAATGAGCTGCTCCTCAATTCTAAATGAGAAATAAGAAATGACCAATAACCAACGTCTCAGTGAATGACCTTTCAAATAAAAAGGTG
The DNA here is from genome assembly GCA_963574575.1 of Galagoides demidoff. Lineage (NCBI taxonomy): Eukaryota > Metazoa > Chordata > Mammalia > Primates > Galagidae > Galagoides > Galagoides demidoff. Next base: position 9,939 of record CAUYQV010040340.1, read on the forward strand.
ATATGTGACAGATCTTTGTCTCCTTGGCATATTAATAATCACTGTATTTACCAATAATATAGTTAACAGTGTTATATTAATAATAATTAACAATGATAAGGACATGTATCATTGGATATTTGTAAGGCTTGTTCTTTTCTAGATTAATTTTCTTTTTTTCTCTTATGGTTTAAATCAGTTCCTCATAAATCAACTGCTGCCCACTGTCACATGGGCAATTTCAACTTAAACAGAAAATTATATTAATTGCTTCAGATCAGATTGAGCATTACATTTTCCCATTTATATAGTCTCCTTTGACTTCTCTGACAGTGATGATCTCAATGAATCCTTTCTGCATATAATAACAGGGCTTCCTCAGCTGAAGGCATAACATCTCCTGGATTTGGCTGACTGACAGATGAAAGTTTGGCATGTGTTACAAGGAAATAGACACTTCAATTAGCACAGTTACTCACCAGTACCTTGGACGCTATGCCCTAAAGTTGATGACTATAATAAACATTGATGGGAGATTCCTGGTCTTTGACTAAAGAGTCTCTTTGAGTCATGGCATTTCTTACTAGAAATGGGGAAATCATGTAAAAGGTCTAGATGGTTGAACCGAAGAATCTCAAATCATAGATTTTTAAGCTTTTGTTTTCCACTCAGAGCCTGAGACCTGTTAAGCCAACAGGATACCACAAAGGTAGTTTCAAGGAGAAAAGACAGTTTAAAAAACAAAATGGTCCTGGGACTATTGGAAATCCACATGTCAAAACCAAACAAACAAAAACAGTGTGTGTCAATTTATACTTCACATTGTATAATAAATTAACTTGAAGATGGATCACAGACTAAAATGCAATACCTAAACTGTAAACTTCAAGAAAACAAGAAAAGATATTACTACTTTGAGCAGAGCCATCTTAGATACAAAAAGAAAAGCATGATTCACAGAGAAAGAAATTTACAAATTGGACTTAAAATTAAAAACCTCTGTGTTTCAAAAATCTTTGTTAAGAAAATGAAAATTTAAGTCACAGACTGTAGAAAATATTTTCAAAACATATTTTCATCAAAGAACTTGTATATAGAATACATAAAGAATAATTACAACTCAACGACTACAGTAGCAAAAACTTTTTAATATAGGCAAAGGATTTCAACAGATAATTCAACAAAGAAGATGTCTGAATGGTAAAGAAACACATGAAAATTCTCAGCATATTACACATTACTGAAATGCAAATTAGAAAGACAATGGGATAAACTATACATGGACTGGAGTGCCTAAGATTAAAAAGATTGACCACAAGAAATCGTAGTAAGAATGTGGAGCAATTGGTAGTCTTATACATACACTGCTGTGGCAATATGCAATGGTGCAACCATTTTAGAAAACAGTTTGACAGTTTCTTAAAATTTAAACATACGTCTACCACATAACTCAGCTATTTCACTCAGATGTGTTCACCTAAGAGAAGGAAAACCATAAATCCCTATATAGACTTACACATGAACGATTATGCCAGATTTATTTATAATAACCAAAACTGGAAACAAAGCAAATTTCTATCCACAGGTGAATGGATAAACTGTCATATACTCATACAACAGAAAAAGAACTAAAATTATTTTTGCTTTTGTTATTAGAGTTAATTGACACATATTAATTGTACCTATTTATGAAGTATGGTGTGATATGTTGATACATGTATATAATGTTCAATGGTCAATTCAGAGAAATTATCATGTCCATCAGCACAAACACATTTGTTTGTGTTGGGAGCACTCAAAATACACTCTTCTGACTATTTGAAAATATGTAATAAATTGTTTTCAGTTACAGTCACCACATAGTGCTATAGAATGTTAGCACTTATTCCTCCTATCTAATTATAATTCTGTATCTATTAACTGACCTCTCCCTACCCCACCCTCTCCTCTGCTTCTGAGCCTCAAGAAACCACTATTCTACTCTCTATCCACGTGAGATCAACTTTTAAGCTTGAGCATATGAATAAGCACATATAGTTCTTCTCTTTTTGTGCCTGGCCTTTTTTTTCCCCACTTAACATAAAGTCCTCTAAGCTCGTCCATGTTGCCACAAATGATAAGATTTCACTTTTTATGGCTGAACAGTATTGTATTGTACACATACACCACATTTTCTTTATCCATTCAACTGTTGATGAACACTTAGGTTGATTCCATATCGTGGCTATTGCAATTAGTGCTACAATAGACATGGAAGTGCAGATGTCTCCTTGACATATTGATTTCCTTTCTTTTGGTTGTAAACCCAGGAGTGGAATTACTGTCTCATGGTGATTTTGTTTTTGAGGGACCTCCACACTGTTTTCTGTAATGGTTGTACTGATTTACATTCCTATCAACAGTGTATCAATGTTTCCTTCTCCACATCCTTGCTGGCATTTATTTTTTGTCTTTTTGATAATAGCCAGCCTACATCAGTGAGATGATACCTCACTGTGGTTCTGAGAAGCATGCCTCTTTTTTGTTTCTGATTTTATTTGTTTGGATCTTTCCTATTTTATCCATGTTTTTTCCAGAGCATAGTTTTTGTTTATCTTTAAAAAGAAACTTTTCATTGTGTCAGATGTTTTGCATTTTTTGTCTCAATTTAGTTTATGTCTGCTCTGATCTTCATTAGTTCTTTTCTTCTACTAACTTTTTTTTTTTTGTATTCTTGTTTGTCTAGTTTCTTGAGATGCATCATTAGGCTTTTTTGAATTCTTTCTACTCGTTTGATGCAGGTAATTATTGTTATACGTCCCTCTTAATACTGTTTGAGCTATGTCATGGAGGTTTTGACATGTTGTGCTGTATCTTTATTCATTTCAAAAATTTTTTAAGTTTCCTTTTTAATTTCTTCATTGACCCATTAGTCGTGTAGGACCATGTTGCTTAATTTCCATGTATTTGCATAGTATTTAAAGTTCCTGTTGTTATTGATATCTATTTTCATTTCATTATGATCAAAAAAAGATACTTCATGTGATTTTAACATTTTTATTTGTTGATATTTTTCTTGTGGCACATGCTGGAGAATTTTTCATGCGTGTGTATTCTATAGCTGTTGGATGAAACGTTCTGCAAATATCTATTAGGTTCATTGGTCTAAAGTACATTTTAAATCCATGTTTCATGGATTCATGTTTCATGTTTCATGCCTCTAATCCTAGAATTTTCAGAAACCAAGGTGGGAGGATCACTTGAGGCCAGGAGTTCCTTAAGATCTATGTGTTTATGTTTTACTAAAAAAAATAAAAATAAAAATAATTAAAAATAATAAAAAATAAAAATTTCTTCTCTTTGGAGTCTGTTATTATATACTCTCTGTTACTATATTCTCTTTGTGGTATTAAATTTCCTTGCTTTTTTATGTGTTCCCTACACCAATGTCTGTGCATCTGGTTAAACAACCACCTCCTCTCAGCTTTACAGAGTGGCCTTCATAGAGAAAGACCTTGTTAGTGTACCAGTTGGAAGCTTGTGGTGACTGGTTCTAAGTAAATGGAGGCTATAGTCTCCATGCAGCTTCTTCAGCAGTGATCAGTATCAGCAATAACAGTGGGTACTTTAATGACCTAAGCTGTAGAAGTTAATGGCAATGTAGATTGGGGAGACTTAGCTAAAGGGATCTTTCTTGCTGTTGAGTCCAACATGTCACACAAGCAGGTACAGTGATCTTAGTGCTCAGGGCAACTGTGGAACCAAGGTTCTAGGCTCAGGGTCTTATGGACTTTGTGGCATCTGGGTCTGGGAGTACAGGTTTACCCTTTGTAGCAAGTTTGGGTATAAGAAGCCCAAAGGGTTAGGATCTGTGACTGTGAGGCATGCTCTATGAGGCACTAGGAGCTTGGGCCCAGGGGGCTATGTTGCAGCTGTTCTTCTGGCCCTGGGGGCCATTTTAAAGCACTGACATCTTCAGGAAAGAAGGAGTGCTCTGGATATTTCAGCATCAGCAAGCAAGGTATAGCAACGACTCAGAAACAAGAGCAAATAGGTTTCAGTGACAACTTGAGTTCCAGGGGATGATAGTTACTCTAGACTCTGAGACAGTAGAACTCAGGAGTATCCCAGACTCTGTAAAGCCAGGTGCAGTGGCTGTAAGCACCCTGAAGTGGTGGAGCACAGCTGTTATTTGGGCCAGGGGTGCAGGGCTCCAGGGAGTAACACAATGAGGATTCCACCCCCTCTATCTCAGATGCTCAGACTAGAGGGAGCTAGTCCAGCCTCAGGGAGCAGGGTATTGTTTGGCCTGTAGGATGGGATGTCTCAGCTCAGCCCCTGCTTTGTTTCCCTGGGATACAGGTTATTACATCATTCAAGCCTGGTATGTGCAGCTGCTCAATTTGAGCAAGGCACCAATTTCTAGGGGCTTATGCACACCTCCAGCTCAGTCTCCATTTTGGGAGGATTGGGACATCACTTCTGTTTAGGTGCCAGGGAACATAACTGTTTTGGAAGACCAAGGTACCATTTCCCTGGAGGCAGTAAATTGCTTAAACTTAGGTGTCAGGAAAGCATAACAGCTCTGGGAGGTCAAGGTACTGTTTTCTGAGGCAGCAGGGTACTACTTCAGTTCAGACACAAGGGGACATGACTTCTCTGGCAGCAAAGAGACTATTTCCTAAGCATACCAGACCTTTCCTCAGCTTTGACCCAAGGGACCAGAGCTACCAGGAAGGACATATAAAGCATCTCTACAAAAGTATCACTTCCTCAGGAATACATGCATAGCTTCAACTATAGCCCCAGATACAGGGTACCCCAGTGGCTGGGAGGAGCATATGGAGCTCTTCTGCCAAGGTACTGTTTTACTAGTACTATATACTAGGAGGTAGCACACAGCTTTAGCTGCAGCCCTGGGTGGGGGGGGGGGCTGAGGGAGGAACAGCTGAAGCTGGGAAGGGTAGATAGTGGGGAGGGCACAACAGCAGTTCACAGCTCTGCTTGGAGATGTCAGGCCACCAGCCAGGAGTTGTTTGGTGGCAGCTTAGCCTCAGGGACGAAAGGTGGCTATGTTTCCCTGGTATGAGATACAATGCAGCAGTAGTTCCAGTTCCAAGATGGCCTAGTTCAGTAGTTGTGTAGGCATGGGGTCAGGCACAGTGTTGACTCCTCCAAGGGGAGCACAGTGGTGTGTGCCAGCAGCTCCCTCAGCGGTGCTTAGCACCTATGAGAACTACAGGTGTCCTCAGTGATGACAACTGTAGGTGCTGGGCTCCTGGGGCTGCTGGGATCCTCTTGCTTACCTTTTCCTCACAGAGAGGAGTTCCTTCCAATTCCCAGAAGCTCTTGGCTCAGGGTGTCGAAGACCAAGAGTTTCCTTCTGTTCTTTATATGGCTATCCTGAGTTTCTGGGCTCACCTGGGCTTTTGTTACCAGCACTCTCCTTAGTTATTTTTGTCAAAATGTAGCTGTTTGTTCATTATTTTGGTTGTCTTTGTGGAGGGGTCAAGGGTTAGGGGCCTCTAGTTGTCCCTTTTGCTGACATCAGAATCTAACTCAACAATTTTTTTAAAACTATTGCTATTCACTAAAACATGAATGACTTTCAAAATAATTATATTGAATGAATGAAGACAGATAAAGAAAGAGGAAATGTGAACTAATGTACAGTGACAGAAATCAGGGCAGTTATTCCCTGGAGATGGGTCTTGGCAGTGGTACAGGAGTGTCGGGTGGGAGAAATTATGAAGGGAACAGGGAAACCTTGGGGAATAACAGATATGTTCACTATCTTTACCAAGGTGAGTGTTTCATTGATGTATGCATATGCCAAAATTTATCAAATTCTATGCTCTCAATATGTCTAGTTAGTTTTATGCCAATTATACCTCACTAAAGCTATTTAAAAAAAATAACCTCAGCCCTTGGTAATTGAGACTGAGAATACTGAGCCTCTCTTGAACTTTATTCAAAAATGACAATGATTATTAAGTCCTATGTATCCTCAAGGTTACTATAAGGACCAAATAAGATGATTTTAAAATGCTCTTCAAATTACAAAGAGCCATATTTATAAAATAAGCTATTAGTGTTTATGCTGACATGATTATTATTAATTTCAAAAACACTGGATAATCAACAATTCAGTGACTTGTGGTGGGAAAGAGCTATGCAAAAAAATGTAAAGAGTGTGAAAAATAGATAATTACATTTGAATCCTACTTGAATTCTGAAGAGAGCCAGTGAGCCAAAAGGCTTTGAATCATACCGGTCATTTCCGTCCTCAACTGTCTGCACTATCCTCCCCCTTAGCTCATTCAGAGTGAAGCCCAAGTTGCACTTTCTTTTACCTTCTCCCTTTTGTCTTTCCCCAGGGTAGAGTGTGTAGAAGGAGTATCTGAGACAGTCATGACACGTAAGCAATAAAACCCAGATGGGAGCCGCCACTCTGAGCCAGGCCAGCTTAGCTCAAGGCCCCTAACACTCTTTTACCAGTTCCTTAGCTCATACAAGCCCAGGGCACACCTCAACACATTTGCAGATTTGCTCAGGGAATCCACATTCACAGGCTCCTCTGGCTTCTGGATCCTGTCACTTGGAAGTGGGGTTTCTATTTACATTATATCACCTCAGACATGGAAGTCTAATCACTGGTTTTCTACTAAGTTCACAGATGCATGTGTCATGAGTTTAGTATCCCTTATTGGAGAGTGAGATGTCAGAAAGAGTGATTAAATAAAGCCTTCATCTTTTACACTGTACCTTATACTTCTTGCTCTACAGTTCTGGAAATACCAAAACCTCTTTGATTTAAGCAGAACCATTCAATTCTCCCCTTAGAATCCTTTGAACTGACGTGTGCCCAGGCACTTGGGCCATTCTTCTACTATAAACAGTGACCAAGAAATTTTCCTAATAAAGATAATTTCCTTCTAAGAAAATTCTGGTACCAGCTATTAAGATAATAATTATTTTTAAAAAATAGAATTGTTATTCTAAGATAATAAGGTGATCAAAAGTCAGAAATCATATACAATATTCCCTAGAAATATACTCAAGAGCCGCCTTAAGCCAACTGGAAGAATTTAGAGTTCTTTGCCCTTTTACTTACCAAGTATTGACCTTTTCATTTTTCCAGGTGTTTTTCTCCTCCCTTCTATTCCATGTGCATTTCTCAAATCTCATTATTTTCTCAGAATTGTTTAACTGAGACTTACAAATCTCAGGTAAGGAAGGCTAACAATTATCTAAGGCGTGACAAGTCCCATCTGAAAATTGTATTGAATTTGCTGCAGAACATTTGATACTTTTGGCCAAGATACTTCTGTCATGGGATCTGAGTAGATGATTATATGAGCAATTTTCCTTTTTGTAGTTGTTTAAAAAAAAAACCTACAATGAATCTCAAGCATCAATTTATTAGAATCATGTATAAGCCAGATTCACTCAGTACTCACATAAAAATATGTGGTCAGAAAAAGGGTCATTGATATGCATACTTTCTATATTTAGATAACTGGAGTCATATATCCCACATCTTAAAAAAGAAAATCAACTTAAAAAATAATGCCTTAAATAAAAATACTAACATTCAAAGACGGCTTGGTTGAATTCAAGGTGAATTAAGTTGGTATTTATTTACAGGTTCTCACATTTTGGGTTATATCTTAGACCTGGAATCAGGATATATAGTTGCAGGTCTAGCATTAGTGAGTTTAGTCTCATGTTATTCATTGTTTAAAATGCATCTGTAATTTCTCAAGGTCAATGAGCTCTGGGATGGCTATATCATCTCTATCTTCTAAGTCAAAAAACAAAAGTTTTAGGTTTGATGGTAGAATTCTCTTGAAGGTGAGATTATACTGAACATGAGGCCACAGAACCAGAATTTGGAAGTCACTTCCTAAAGCCATTTTTCTTTCAAATATTATAAATCTGTATCCAGTTTGTTACTACATTCCATACATGTCTTCGTAAATAAATTTTCAGACTTTAAAAATCTCCTTGCAAATCTAAATATTTGAGTTTCAGATTTTATAAGATAAGCAAACATCTTAAAATCCAGTGGCAGCTGTATTTATAATTAACTTTCTTCTCTCTGTTACCAAATCAACCCTCATTCATCTGAAAAGAGGATTTCCTTGATGGGGCTTTAGTAGCTGTACTCTCAGCCCATAGAAATGGGTCTTTCTTCTCTGGCTCCATCATCAATTGTTCATCCTTATATTATGGCACAACCCACCTCCCTTTATGTGCCATATCTGTCCTATGCCTACTCCATCCTGCCTCTGCTCTTTTCTGCCATATGGGGCCATTGCCTGGCCCCTATTCTATTGTCAGCTGGTTTCCAAATGGGCTTATTCAGTGGGAGACACTAGAGAATGAACCTAGCAGCCCCACAGAAGTGGCAGAATCTTCTCTGTGATCACACAGTGAGTCAGACAGCTTTTCCCTCCCTTTGTGGTTTAGCATCTTCCAGACAGCCCTTACGATGGGTGCACCTCTAAGTAAATTGTCATGATTTCTAGGCTCTGATATCTTTATGAGTAAATGAGTTCTGAGTGTATGGCTGTAAGGCATGAACAAACAGAAATCCCTCCAAAAATGCTTGAGGTTAATATTATCAGTTACAAGTTGTGCTATTAGCCCATACACTTGGGATGGGATGAAGAGAATGGTGCTTTACTCCCATGGTCTTTCTCTCCAAAACCAACATCCCAGATCATGAGAAATACATCACACATGCCAAAATTGGGGGATATTCTATAAAATACCTGGCCAGAACGTCTTACAAATGAATGATCAAAGCATTTTCTCTAAATATTTTAGTAAATATTATCCATTTTATCCATTTTTATATTATTCATTTTTCCTTAAAAACTGTAAGACTGTAAGGAAGACTCAGTTATAATGAACATTGGAAGATGTAGTAAGGATGTTACACTTAATATCTTAAACTCTTACAAATTTAGACTTCACAAATTCACATGTAACTTCATATCTATGTAACATACATAATTCATGCCTAAGTGTGTTTTGGGGTAGAACTACTTTGTTTCTGTTTCAAAAGCAAAATACCATAGCCACCATCATAATCAAGAGTAAATAGGCAACCTACAGAATGGGGAAAAATATTTGCATGCTATATATCTGATAAAGGGCTGAGAATTAGATTTACAAACAACTCAGGCAAATCAGCAAGAAAAAAATCAAACAACTCTATTCAAAAGTGGGCAAAAGACATGTACAGAAACTTGTCAAATGAAGATAGTCTGATGGCCAAAAAACACAACAAATAATGTTCAACATCTCTAATTATCAGGAAAATGCAAATAAAAACCACAATGAAATGCCACCTAACTCCAGTGAGACTGGCCCATATCAAAAAGTCCCAAAGCAACAGATACTGGCATGGATACAGGAAGAAAGGAACACTCATTCACTGTTGGTAGGAGGAAAACCTATATGGAAAGAAGTCTGGAGATACCTCAAAGAACTAAATGTAGACCTCTCATTTGATCCAGCAATCCCACTATACGGTATTTACCCAAAGGAAAAAAAGATATTTTGTCAAGAAGATATTTGTTCTCAAAGGTTTATAGCAACACAATTCACAATTGCAAAGACATGGAATCAACCCAAGTGCTCATCAATACACAGATGGATTAATAAAATATGGTATATAGGTGCATATAACATGGGGTACTACTCAGGCACAAAAGAAAATGGCCATCTAGTATCTTTTGTAACATGGATGAAGCTGGAGACCATTCTTCTAAATGAAGTATAAGAAGAGTGGAAAAACACACCATATGTACTTAATACTAACTTGGAACTAGCTGATAAACACTCATGTGCATATATGGAAGTAAAATTCAATGGAAATTGGGTAAGGGGGAGTAAGGAGGGGAGATAAGATAAATTCACACCAAACTAGTACAATGCGCATATTCTGAGTGAAGAGTTAATTTTGACTTAAACTAGCAAGAATTCATCCAGGAAAGACAAGTAGAGTGATATTCTCCCAAGTTATGGGAGGGACACTGGGAGACCTAAACACACAGTTATGTGTCTATACGGTAGAAGATGGGGATGGCTATAGAGTCAACCAGAATGACCAACAAGATGACAGAAATCGTAGTTAAATTGCTCTCACATTGTCTAAGGTACAAATATAACAATGTTTCTATGACTCCTTGTCTGCAAACAACAGTTAAAATGCTCATATACTGAATTTATATTTCTTTTTAATCTGATCCTAGCAGAGCTTTAAAGCATGAACATATCTTATACTCCAGCCAAGCCAGGCCACCTACCCTTCTCCTATATGCCCTGACCTATCTTATGTCCTTGACTTTGTGGCTCTTAACTTTCTGGACATTAATGTTTATGCCTGGAATTGTCACCAAACCTTGTTTCGATCAGTTTGACTTATACTTCTAAAACAGCAGCTAGCTAAAGTAGTCGAATCATATAATCACCTGAAGAGTTGTTGTTGTTGTTTTTTTCCTATTAAAGTTTCAGACTAAATTGATCTGGGAAAGGGAACACTGTTCTCATTTGTTTTTTATTTTTGTTTTTCATTTAAACATTTCTAGGTGACTCTAACATCCAGCCAGGAGTGAGGACTATTGCTCCAGAACAATGAATCATTCTCTTACACTCACAGCTGGAAGTAAAACTCTTCTGCTCTTGAACTTCTGTAGCATTTTTCCTGCTCCCTTACTGACTTCTCCAGAAGTTATATGAATGAGTATCTGATACAATACTGCTCCCAGATCATAAACTCTCTGGAGACAAGGCCCCTACTATATTATCTACCACACATTCTAATATATAAATAATAATAATAGTCAATTCATGAAACATAGAAATAAAAGACATAGAAATAACCTAATGTTTTTCAAAATTTAATAAAGATGTATGCTTTGTATCAAGCAACAGTTTTATTAAAGACAGTCAGAAATTCCAAATAGTTTATCACCATCTTTGGGACCTCACCAAAGAATGATAATGAAGAAAGGGAACTTTGCTATGATATAAACAAATTAAGCCTCACTAAACTGTTGTCAGATTTGATAGAATCTGCAGGTCCAAAAGGACTTTTACATTCAAATCATAAGAATTAGTTCTCATCAGCACACACATCTAAATCTAAACTTAAATTTTAAAAAACCCAAAGAGTCTTAAAGAAACACAAAGTATTGAAATATTTACTCTTTGTTTAGTTCTGTGCTAAGCTCTTTTCAAACACTACCTCATTCGATTCTTGGAACAATCCTATGTGATCTCAGACACCAAAATACATACTCCTCTATTAACTAAAACGAACCCTAAGGCTAAGGAAATGAATGTCGCCTATGGGGCCAGTGTTCAGGTAACCTGGCTGACATAGCAACTACAACTATGAGAAAAAACACACCATTAGTAAAATACTCCCTAACCAGAGTATCAGGCAAATTGTCAGACTGTTCCTAACTCTAATTTACAACTCAGACCACTACAACTCTGATGGATGGAGGAACAGCCGAACACTCTTTTATGATAAGCAACTGTACACCTCAAGCCAGTCTCAGCCAGCTTACAGAGCCTGCTCACAAACTATCTTTTTGTTCTATAGCTCACCTTTTGACATAGAGTCAAATTCTGTCTCCATATAATACTTAACCTCACTCCAAACTGAACATGGGATGTATATTACATGTATGTTTATCTTTGCACACACATTTGACCCCCTCATAAATCCAGGTAGCATTTCCCAATGTGTATGGTTTTTTTATAATACAGACCCTGTGAGGTATAGAACCCCATCTGCCCCTTCTCTCTTTTAAGAGAGTGTCCTTGCCAGCAACTGTGTCTTCCAAGTTTGCAGATGAGTATCACCAATAAAGCTGTGCTTTCTGATCAGCCATCATGGTGGTGCTTTGTGCACCTATGATGGAGGTATTACTATTGCACAGAATACAAATGAGGAAATTGAAGAGATAAGAAACACATGCAGGGTCTTACAGTTGAGAAATGGTGAGTTGGGATTTAAACCCAAGTCTGTCTGATTCTAGACCCCCTGATTCCTACCTTTTCAACCAGGGAGTACTGCTGAATATTCAGAATTCTTCATGTGAAACACAACTCTTCTCAAATAACTTATCAATCACTTTTTTTTTCTTTCAAAATAACCTACCATTATAAACCCAATTAATTATCTCTGGTACAACTGACTTTCTTAAACAAAGGCTTAATATCTAACAAGTTTTGGATCCAGAACAATAATGCTAGATGTCAGTCTCCACAACAGAGCCCCTTCCCTCTCCCCAATATAATTGTGACAGTGCAGCGATGGAGCCTGTGAGAATGGTTGAAGGATGAATCTTCAAGAATCTTCTGTCAAAAGAGTAACACTCAGAAAAGAGCTGACAGGTAGGAACTATCTATCACTCTTAATGTTGGTAACTCTATTTAGGATTCATTTATACCACTAAAGTTTTCAAGATTTCAAACTGGGGAAAGCTTATTGAACTTGCATTTAATATATATTCCAAAATAAAAAATAACTCAGTTCAGGTGATCGCTCCATGTCACCAAAGAACAAAAATATTTTTTTACATAAAACCCTTGTTATGCGAGATTCATGCACTCCTTTCCCTTTGGTAGCCGCCAGCGTGTTTAGATAATTGATCATGTGTGCGGCCTGTGGGTTCCTACTGACTGTCAATTAAGTTTGTTCTTAATGTTGCTGCATGGGAATGGCTACAAGCAAAGACAGATGACACGGCTGCTTTAGGGCGATAGGATTTGAAAAACATCATGACAAATGCTTCTGGCAACTCACAGCAGAATATTCACATGTAAATTCCACTTTATATCAACAGTGTAATATTTATCTTTGACAGCCCTGATTGTGTACTAAGGAGGTCTTTTTTAGAGATGAGGTTGAATAAAATGCTGGCTTTTAAATTAAAATGCTCATAATTGGGAATAGCAATCATTACTTGATCACTTCATTAAAGTTTTTTTTTTTTTTTTAGAAAAGTAAACTTACTTGAAAGAAGTGGCATGAGGGTAATAGACTTGTTATATGTATTGGAGTTTAGGTAGACCTGAATGTAGTGGCCACTTCATTATTTTATTGAGCTGTTGCCTTATTCATGGGATGTATATCAGTCATGATTGTCTCTGTTTCAAATGACTGAATCTTCAAGTGAACCAACTAAAATGGACAATGGGAAATTTATTGGCTTATATAACCCATCTACTGAAAAGGGAGACATGGACCTGACCTCTGGGGCTGAAACCAAGGATTTTAACTGCTTTTTCTGAATGCTCAACCTCTTGAATTTTCCTGTCAGCTTCCTTCTCTCATATTATCTTCTGAACAAGAAGAGATGGCAAGAGACATAGCTCTGTGATTATCTGGGCTCACACTCCTAGGCCTTATGACTAGCAAAGGAAAAGGCTCTCTTGACACGTCTCAAATTTGATAAGTCCTCCCCTGGGAATTAGATTGCTCCTGGCCTAGGTCACCTGACCATTCTTTGATCATTCACGAGATCAAGGACTGAAAGATTATGATAGACCCCTCCCACCACCATCAATGCCCACTGCAGTAGCTAGGGAAGTACTGTCAGAAGAGAAAGCGGTCTGGATAGACAAAAACAAGACATATTCCATAGAATAAAGATCATGTGGGTAGTATAAAAATCTTACCATTTTGCTATATTATTGTTTATGATAATAATGAACAAATCATTAATGTAATAATAGGCTTCTTTTTTTCTGTTTTGGTAGCATGTTGAATCGGGTTGAGGGATCCACAAGTGTACCTTACCTGAGGGACACTACCTTTAGGTAAGCTAAAAAATTAAATAAGATCTTCAATTTTTCATTTTTGAATATAATATATCTAAGATTATCTCACTGGCCTAATTAAAATTAGTTTCCAGCCAACAAGGGAAAACTACAATCTTCACAGCATCATAGTGTGGTTACTTTTCCATCCATGGGGTACCACATTAAAGTTTTAAAGATACTCTTGTACAGATTGCAGCCAGGTTACATGTGTTAAACCATTCTTCAGGCAAGTACACGTGTTTGGGATAATTATGCAGTTTGCCCTATTTATTTATGAAGTGTCACATTAAAGTTTAAACCAAGATTTATCATTGAGTGTAGATATCCCATGCATAGCAAACAGCAGCAGCCTCTTCCGTCTGGTTGTTGAGTGTTAAAGTCAGCTTTCAAAGCCAGCTGTTGAGTATTTCAAGGAAACGTTAACAAAATTAAACATCATAGAACTTGAAATGAATATAACACACTCTAGCTAAAAGTAAGCTTAATGAGTGATATTTCACTACATAGTTAATAAAGGAATTGCCTAAATTATTCATGGCAAAATGTAGGGCCTGTTTTTTTCTCTGTATTTCTACATTCTAACATTTCTCATGCTGATTCTTCTAAAACAAAGTTTCTGGGTGGCTGGATTCTGTAATAATTCTTAAATCCACCAACATATCAGCCTGTAAAATTATATGAAAACAAAGAGTAAAAAACAATTCAAAACTGAGATCCTCAAGATGTCAAAACATTCTATTTCAGCCTTCAAGAAGTCTGCCAAATCACCAGTTTTTCTTGGTCCAAACATGTAATATGTGCAAAACTAAGCTTGGCTCATGAGAAAACCAAACTGGAAAGAAAGAGGAGGTACCTGGAGTTGGGTAGGGCTCCAGGGAAGGGATGCAAGTCCTGCTGGCCCTCTCAAGCTGGAGGTATACACTGGAGCAGCAAGTAACCACAGACTCAGGACACAAGGGAGCACAGACTGTACTCAGGTTTGGCTTAGGAAGATGCTACCCAAGTGTGAGTCTGAACTTAGAGCTACAACTTGCTTCCCAAGCTCCAGACTCATTTATTCAACTGCTTGCTTCTTTTTGTTTTTTTAATTTCAGATAAATATGAGGGTACAAATGACTAGGTTACAATGTTTGCATTTGTTTGGTAAAGTCCAAGTGGTAGTTGTGTCCCTCCCCCTGGTGTGTCATAGGCCCTTACCTTGTGCCCATTAGGTGAGAGCACACCATACCCCTTCTCCTCCCTTTTCCCCCTCCCCATTCCCAGTATGAACTGCTTGCTTCTTTCAACAAGTACCTGCAATGTGCTGAGGGGACTTGGTAGTGAGGAAACCAGACACACAGGATGCTTAGGGTCTAGCAGGAGCAGCCTAGATAAATCAAACAGCCACACAGAAGAAGTGCTTGCTTTTCTGTTCTCTCTTAGAAGAGAGAGTTTGGTTGGGGACTGGAAACTTATGGCCCACCTCAATTCAAACTAGCCACATTATAGTGCTCAGTAGCATCCTGGGGCTAGTGGCTACTATATCGTACAGCATAGCTATAGACAAACAAATAAATAATTTCTCTGGGCTAAATCCTCAGGAGATCAAAGCCAGAGATTACAAAGGTAGAGAAAGCAAATATAAATTAGAACACAGACCTCTTTGTGAAAATAGCACTCAAGCTGAAATCTTAAGACAGGCTGGGCATTTAAGTGGGCAGAGTAGGCACAGAGTAGGCACTGAGGAAAAGCCGAGCTAGGGACATCTCTGTGCCTCAGAGAGACGGAGAGAGGGCTGGTCAGGCAGGGATGTGCCAAATAAGGAGAGACTTTACGGGGCCTCAGGGGCCACCTAAGGGATTTAGACTATATGCAAAGGCAACTGGGAGCCAGAGAAGATATTTCACCAAGTTCACATCACTTTCAGCTGCCTTCTCTCCATGCCCACTGCCACCCCAGCTACACAATCCAAATCAGGTCTCTCTCTTCTGGTCTCCATATGAACCATGCTTTTTGATTCTATATTGGCCACCTGGCATCTGTTATTCCATAAATCTTCCAAATCACAGGGCCAGGCTAACAACCAAAGTTATTTACAACTTTCACCAGAAGTAAGTTTACAGGTTTGCCAAAGTCATATTGCAATTCCCCCACTCCCTAACCTTGACCTGCCTATCACCCCCAAGTTACCGTCCACCACCACAGTCTCACAGGCCGAGTCCCACTTCCTCTCTCTGTCTCCTGACTCCTGTGTGTGGCCTCGTATGCCACATGCTGTGCCCCTTATTTCCGAGGGAACTGTGAGAATTAAAAAACCTTCTTTCAAAAGTTTCCATATTATCACTCAGCTGCTGCTATAAGACACAGCACCATGCAGCTCCCAGAGCACAGGATGCCACTTCTCTAATGGTACTTACCGGCTTATGGGCATTCCTTCTGGTTTAACGTCTGTCTTCCTCGCGAGTCTCGAACTCTGTCAAGACACAAATGGTAGCTTTTATCACAATCTCTCCAGCATGCAGCACAACAACAACTGGAACAAAGTCGATGCTAATACATTTTTTTTTAAGAATTAAAGGAAGGGAATAAAGGGAGGTGGGTGAGAGAGGGCTTAGGGAATACAGTAGAGGGAGTTCTGTAGGTGGTGACATTGAAAGGGGCCTCTGGGTAGTGTCTAGGGTGTTGGGCTTGGGTAGCTGGATGTCTGGCAGGCCTTGCAAAGTTGAAGAGAGTTAGGCAGGAAACTGAGGGTGAAACCCAATTATTCAGACTGTACCAAAAGACAGGTCATGAGCAATGCAGGTTCCCTCCAGTGCTTACCACTGTGACTCGGATACTGGTTCCACAGCAATACGAAAAACTGATAACTCCCCCTCCTGTCTGTCTGTCCTACCTTAGTCAGGATGGGCTTAATGGAGGTAGCAGTTGCAGGTGAAATTATCAATGATACCAGCAAGATAGAGGAGGTTTGGGTGAATAATAAGGGTGCAAGTATTCAAAGTCAACCTCATTGCTCTCTCTCCCCATTTCTCTCCCTTCCTCAGCATTCTCATATTCAAAGGAGACAAGAGTAAATTTTTTAAAAATATAACAGCAAGATTTCACTTATATGGCATCTAGAACAGATAAATTTGACCAGTTCCCATATGTAACCAGCTAATTCATCTCCAAAACTAAAGTAAGAAGCAGAGAGGGTGTTAGAATAAAAATAGTTAATTCTTGAACAACTTTTTGAATGTTTAGTTATATGGGTCATATAGGCTTTGTATATTCAGCTAAATGGGAATTGGTTTGAGAGATTTCAATTTCTCTACATAAGAGACAAACTTGATGAAAATCTCAGATACAAATGATCCATCTCGAAAGACCTAAAGGTGGCCCACTATTTTGAAACATGGGCTTTTTTTACTAGTAAAATTAATTTTTCAAAATATATTGTGCAATAAAGCATCATAATATGCATAATGAAGAAATGGTGGTGTCACTTCTGGATTAACTACCGAAGGGCATAGTAGCATTTATAATTAAACCTTCACTTTAATAACGAAGTTCAGAGGCTAGAGACACTAAAAGTATTGGGTCATTTGATTTTCAGATCCAAAAACTTATTAGAAACTACAATAATTTCATTTATATACGTTCCCTTAAGATCATAACTTTCTAGATCATACTATCTAAACAGATTTATCCTGACCATAAATATCTGTTTACCTCTTTTCTTTATGTGTCCAATTTTTCATTACTCTGCCAGTCTCACTTTTTAAATTTAATATGTAATTTCAAAGCAGGAAATCAAATCTAGTTTCTATATTAATTATGGGAATTATTCAATTCCTTTTTTAAGCATTGACAAGACCTGCATTATACTAAACCTTTGGAAGAGCCCCCATCAACTTTGATTGTAATGAAAAGCTATGGTTTTCCCCTGGTAGCTAATTAGTTTTATTCAGATAGCCACCTTTAGTCCATGGAACTAAGAAAGAAAAGAAATGTGTCTGAACCCATGTAAGGGCAGTGTGATAGCCTCCTGTAAAGACATTATTTTCTGGGTTCTTTTAATGGAATATTAGATGAAGGGTTAGAAGTAGTTCCCTCGGAAAGTTTATTTCCTCCATCCCTTTAAAAATGTTTTGAATCTAAATTCTGACATGAACTAGAATCTCTGAATTATATTCCATTCTTATCTGTCAGTTTCCATTTTCCTTTTTTAAGAATATCATTATAAATAAAATTAATATGTACCAAAAAAGAATATCATTATAAATAAAATGAATATGTATGCCTTAAGAACAAAAAGAAATTTCCAGGGAAGTCAGCAATGTGTTAGGTATCCCTCATGGATTACCAAACATGAAATCTCCTTGCTTTTCTCCCTAACAGCCCGATACTTTCAACACCTATTTTTCTTCCTTTAAAAAAACAATTGGTACATATGCGCACACACATATATATATATATATACACATTAATATTACTAATACTTTTGCTGACATAGCAGACTAGTGGACGATAAAGGTAAGTAAAAGCACGTGGAAAATATATGCCTTTGTAAGTGTCTGACTGCAAGAAACCCACCTGCTTCTGGTTATTGTCTGGCTGGCAGCCACCACTCATACACCAATGTTTTTCACAGAGGGACATTTGAATACTAACACTTCCCCCAGAAGCCTTAAAATGGCTACGAATTATTTTAAAGGACTAATGGGAAGCTCAAAATATAATCCGACTCAGCCTTCTTGAATCATGCTTAAACCATAGCAGATAAGAAGTTGTCCTTTGATAGAAACTGGCAAAGATAGAGGACACAGCGTCTGCTAGCAACTCATTCTCATTTGTAATAGCACAAATGCTCAAGAAATTCTTCTCTGTAACTTTTTCCAAAGCCTTCCTATCTTCTTGTAATCTCAAATTACACTCAGGACCTAAGCATGGGTGGGGATAGGGGAACAGCCATCATCCTCTGCAAAACTGCACTCATATATTTGAAGCTGACATTTAAATTCAACCCAGCCCCCTCAACTGCACCTAAAATGTTAGCAAATTCTGTGCTCTGTTGGCCAGTGATTTTCCCGTATAAATAATAAATGTCCTTCTTTAATTTTAAAGGAGAAACATTGTGTAGCCTCCAGGGCAGTATTAAAAATATTGGAATGGTCGCAATAAGGGTCTTATCTGTCCAATTTTGAGCACTGCATCTTTTCCCCCCACTTAGCTAAGGCTTTCCTTGAAGTTAGCATCCCTGTACCTTCTCTCTCATCTCACTGATCAGTCTGGTTATCCTTGTGTCTCACTTCATGTGGGCATTTGAAAATGGAGTGGAGACAAGACAGTCTTCTTCAGGACCCAACACATCTAAAAGAAAGGCACGTAGAAAATCTTTATGTCATTGAACATGGAGTCCATGCAATTAAATTTTTTGCGTCAGAAGATAGTTAAGTGTCCACTAACGGAGAGAGAAGCTTTCCAAAACGTATGTGTACCTCCAACTGCTGACCAATGTAGCTGTTACCACTATGGAAATCCATCATGTTTCTTGGGCAGCCAAGGCTGACTTTAGTCATTTCCACTTTTTAAGGGTTTCCTCTGTAAAACTTTCAGTTGTTTTCTGAAAGGCCTGTCTCTTTTCCCACTTGCTACTTCATTTTGAGTTATATTGAAATGTAAGTCAAGGTTTCAGTAGACTATTGGTTGCCTATTTAACCACCATTTACCGCCTACTTCAAAGCAATACACTTCTTCTTTGTCTTAATACCTTTTTTAAAATCTCAAAATATTATAGGAGTACAGATGCTTTGGGTTGATTACATGGATACCTTTGGTAATGACTGAGTTGGGTTGTAAGTTATCAAGGGGCTATCAAGCAGCTAGTGTCACTATACCCGTTAGGGAGGGCTTTGCAGCTCCTCTATTCCCCCCCTCCTTTGCTTGATTTCCAGAGTTTTTTTTCCTTCTGTCCACATGTGTGCTCATCAGTTAGCTCAGATTTAATGGTACATGTAGTATTTGTTTTTCCATTCTCGAGATATTTTGCTTAGGATGATGGTCTCCAATTCCACAAAAATTGTTGCAAAAGGCATTAAGTTATCCTTCCACATGGCTGAGTGGTATTCTATAGTACATATATACCACATTTTGTAAATCTGCTCATGAATTGATAGGTACTTGGGTTGATTCCACATCTTTGCAATTGTGAATTATGCTTCTTCAATAAACATTTAAGTGTAAATGTCTTTTTGATAGAATGACTGCTTTTCTTTTGGGTAAATACCCAGTAGTGAGATTGCTGGATCAAATGATAGGTCTACTTTTAATTCTTTGAGGAATCTCCATACTGTTTTCTGTACATGTTATACTAATTTGCAGTCCCACCAGTAGTGTGTAAGTGTTCTTTTCTCTCTGCATCCATATCAGCATCTATTGTTTTGGACTTTTTAATAAAAGCTAACTGGGATAAAGTGATATCTCATTGTTGTTTTAATATGCGTTTCTCTGGTGATTAAGGATGTTGAACATTTCTTCATGTTTATTGGCCATTGTCTATCTTCCTTTGAAAATCTTCTGCTCATGTCTTTGCCCACTTTTTAATAGGGTACTTTATTTTTTTCTTGGTGACTCACTTGAGTTCTTTGTAGATTCTGGGTATCATATATATATATCACACATATATATATATTTATATGTAACTTGAGTTTTTGTGTAGATTATGATAACCAGAAAATATTTGCATGCTATAGATGAGTTATTTTATATATATGTTTTATAATATTAATAATAATTTTAATAAAAATAATATTATTATAAAACATTATTGTTTTATTATTATGAAAATATATATCATTATAAAATATATATTACATATATTTTATATATTATTTATTATATAATATATATTTCCTAATTATAAAAAAACATATAAAACAAAGAACTCATCTATAGCATGCAAGTATTGTCTGGTTATCAGAATCTATAAAAAACTCAAGTATGGCTTGAATAGTACTCCATAGTATGCATATACCACATTTTATTAATTCATTCATGGATTGATGGGCACTTGGGTTGTTTCAACATGTTTGTAATTATGAATTATGCTGCTATAAACATTCAAGTACAGATGTCCTTTTTATAAAATGATCTTTTTTTATTTGGGTATATGCTCAGAAGTCGGATTGCTGGATCAAATGGTAGGTCTACTTTAAGTTTCTTGAGGTATCACCATACAGTTTTCCATAGAGGTTGTACTAATTTGCAGTCCCACCAACAGTGTGTAAGAGTTCCTTTTTCTCTACAGCCACACCAGCCTTTGTTGTTTGGGGAATTTTTAGTATAAGCCATTGAAGTTAGATGATATCTCATTGTAGTTTTGATTTGCATTTCCTTAATAATTACAGAGGTTGA
Organism: Galagoides demidoff; assembly: GCA_963574575.1. Taxonomy (NCBI): domain Eukaryota; kingdom Metazoa; phylum Chordata; class Mammalia; order Primates; family Galagidae; genus Galagoides; species Galagoides demidoff. Next base: position 31,122 of record CAUYQV010040340.1, read on the forward strand.
ACATTTTTTCATGGGTTTGTTGGCCATTAGTATATCTTCATTTGAAATGTTTTTATTCATGTCTTTTTCCCACTTTTTAATGCAGTGGTTCTCAACCTAGAGGAACTATATTAAAGGGTCGCAGCATTAGGAAGGTTGAGAACAACTGTTTTAATGGGATTGTTTGGTTGTTTCTCGCTGACTTGCTTGAGTTCTTTGTAAATTCTGGTTATCAGTCCTTTAGCAGATGTATGACATGCAAATATTTTGTCCTATTCTGTGGGCTGTCTATTTGTTCTTTTGATCATGTCTTTGGCTGTGCAGAAGCTTTTTTATTTGAACAGGTCCCATTTATTTATTTTGCTGTTGCTGTGATTACTTTTGGGGTCTTCTTCATGAATTCTTTGCCTAAGCTGTTATCTTTAAGAGTTTTTCCAACATTTACTTGTAGGATTCAAATAGTTTCCTGAAATGGTTATTTTAATGTAAAAGGAAAGTGAATGTCAAAGAGATTGAGTAACTTGCTCAAAATGACACCACTTGAAAGTGAAAGAGCAAGGAAACCAAGGCCACCTGACTGAGGTTGGCCTTCTCTTATATACGATTCTGCTTCTAAGTAAACCAAAAGATTTTCTGATGATATAAAAAGGCCAAGATATTAAAGCAAATTTGTTTTCCACAGACCAGTATTTCAACAAATACAAAACAAGTGTTTACAAGAGGCAGGTGGTTCACCTGTTCACCTCTCTCAGAATATCATATCTAGCTCACTCTTGTCCTTTTGAAGTCTGCAGTAAAAGTGGGAGTGTCTCACATAAGTCAGCCTCAAAAAGACATCTTACCTGTTGGGGGTCAGGGGTCCTGGTTCCCCAAACCCAGTTGACCTGGTTCGATTATTTGGTTGAGCTAGGAAGTTCAACCAAGGCACGGTGGGAATCAAAAGGAAAAGTGGGTGGAAACTGAAAATAAAACTGGAGCAGCACAGGCAGCATGAATAGAAAGCAAAAGTAACTTCACAAGTTTCAACATAACAAAGAGAAATTTTATTTAAGAACAAATGGAAAGCTTAGAGCACTTCCGAAGAGAGTTGGAAGTGGATCCCTCTCAGGAGAGAAACAAAGAAGAGGTGAGAGAGATGGAGGCACAAAGGCAGTGCCAAGGCAAAAATATCCTTTTTCTCCATTTGAAATTAGATGTAACTCTTTCATTAGCCCCTCCGTACCTCCAGGAATTATTGCCCTTTTCCATTGGTCATTGATTATTGTTTCTTTCTTTTGGTTGTTGGTTGCCTAGCCTACCTCATACCCACATTCTTTTTCGCTTTTTTGGTAAGAACTATTGAGTGGTGAATACTTCCATGGGCCCTCCAGACTTCCTTATTCAGCAGGCCAGACTTTTCTCCCATCCTCCTTGAAGCCCCTGTCTTGTTGTCCCTTTTCATTATCTACATGCCCACAGGCTGCTTGTCACTCACAAACACTCTCTTCCCAAGCTGCAAGCCCCCACTGGTGTGCAGCTCTCAAGGAACTACAGTGACTATTGTTGGGAACTTCAAGATCCCACACTGAAGCCACTGGACGAAGCCACATATTTCAGAGAATACATATTTTCTTGGCTGCCAATAGTCAGAGGAGGTCTGCTTAAATGTTTTAAGAAATTTCTAAACTTCATACACAAAGGACATAATTCTTGGGACTAGAAAAATAAAACACTAATGAAACATAATATTTAAAATCAACTAAAATTTTGTCTCATAAGATTTGAATTATAACAAAGATGGAAATGCTTCCCAGCTGCCTATTCTAACTAGAATTGTGCTCTCAAAAATTATGTTCATGGAACTCCACTTAGGATATTAGAATAATATTTTGATACACTTGCAAAAATCATTTGGAAAGATAGTATGGGGAGCTAAATTTTAGTCATCTATCAACTTCAAATTAATATAACACAGGATAACTATTTCTCCTTTTAGTATGTATTTTTACAAATTCATTATTATTAATGAACTATTAATATTCAGCCTCATTTTCTGGTTATTTTCTTGTTTCAATGTATTCATTTAACAAAAACAACTATTAGATATTCACTTAACAAACACTTAGTGAAAGCCACCTGTCAGGAGTGAACAAGGAGCTGGGAACTCAGCAGTGACCCAGATAAGAGGGTCAAGGTAGGTTGCAGAGCCAGACGCCTTCTTACAGTCCAGCCTGGACATTTGCCAGTTCTTTTAGCTATTATTGATTTTAATATTTAATATTTTAATAATTATAGACTTCTTATATTAATTAACTATTTCTCCTTTTAGTATATATTTTTACAAATTCATTATTATTGAATCCTGGACAAAACTTCTGAAATACTAAGCAGTGCATACCTACAACAATGGGTAGTGTTGGCATCACTGTTATTGCTCTTTACTGGGGAGATGAAGAATCTGAGTTGGGGCTCAGTGCCTGTGGCTCAATTGGCAAAGGCGCCAGCCACGTACACCTAAGGTGGCGGGTTCGAATCCCCAGCCCAGGCCCACCAAACAACAATGATGGCTGCAACCAAAAAATGGCCGAGCGTTGTGGCGGGCACCTGTGGTCCCAGCTACTTGGGAGGCGGAGGCAGGAGACTCGCTTGAGCCCAGGAGTTGGAGGTTGCTATGAGCTGTGAAGCCGCAGTACTCTACCCAGGGAGGACAGCTTG
>CAUYQV010040341.1:0-16587 GCA_963574575.1 Galagoides demidoff
CAACAATGATGGCTGCAACCAAAAATGGCCTGGCGCTGTGGCGGGCGCCTGTGGTCCCAGCTACTTGGGAGGCGGAGACAGGAGACTCGCTTGAGCCCAGGAGTTGGAGGTTGCTATGAGCTGTGATGCCATGGCACTCTACCCAGGAGGATAGCTTGAGGCTCCGTCTCAAAAAAAAAAAAAAATGTATATATATATTTGGCCCTAGACCCTAAAATTCCACCATCCTGATGAGTTAGAAGGCACCAGAGCGAGAAGAGAGCTGCAGGGCCCCAATGGTCATTTAGCATGGCACAGGCTTAGAAGTCATGGGTGCTTCTGTTTCTAGTCTTTGGGATGTAGCAGATTCAATTCATCCTCTGTCTACCAAACAGATGATAGGGTATCAAGAATTGGAGGCACGGGGAAAGGGAATCTATGGAACTGTCCTGAGGTGGTACATCATGTGGTTGTGGAAGTGAGACTCAGACCATGAGAGGAAGAACTAACAAAGATAGAGTGGGGTTGTGGGTTAAAATAGTGAAGCAAACCATCTGATATATGGAAGTTAAAGAAGGAAGGGAAGCAATGAAGGCCTGGGAAGCTGTAGGATGTGGAGAGTTGCAAATTATGTTTTTAAACCAGAAAACTTAACAGAAATAAACCAGCTTCTCCACATAACCTAATGTGGTAAGACAGACAGATCACCATCATCACTTGCAGAGAACTAGATGGGAAGGCCTAGGGAATAGGTGTTCTCATGCCCATTTTGCAAGGAGGTATGTAGGGAGATGTACAACCTCCCGGAGATTCACTATAAGCAAGAGGTCAGAGCCACGATTGAAATCCGTCTAGTGTAACCCCCATTTCATATCTATTTTCCTCTCTGCATGAGTGAGTCTCCAAACTTCCATTAAAATGTCATCTGTATCCAGCACCAAACATCAGAGCTGGGACCTCCGCTATGTATCTGGGATGCCTGAGGCCAGGATTTGGCTTGAAGAATGTAGATCTGAAGCAAGGACAGCACTGGACTGGACGTCTTTCCTTCTACATAGAGGAATCAAGAAAGGTAACAATGTATTCTCTCAAAGTAGAGTGAATAGCTATATACATTATGTAAAGCCCATAGGGCAGACAGTGTTGGTCAGTAACCCCAGTCTGTTTCTGCTTTGCCTTATGCTCTGTGGAGCTGAGAAAACTGGACTTAAAGGTGACTAAATAATGTGATTCCGAGCAAAGAGACTTGAAATTCTAGCGGAGGTGGGTGAAGGTGAGTGAGGGTGAGAAAGCTGCTGCTTTTCTGATAAAAGGTTAAATGTGAAAGAAGAAAGTCCTGGTACCACCCTTCCCCCTTCTCCCTGCCTTAACTGAGAAAGACACGTCTGAAATTGTGGCAGCCATTTTTTAATAATAAGTATGAGGGAAAACAGTCAGCATGATAATGCTGAGGATATGAGAGGGCTCACTACGTGTGCCTTATTCCTTGTGCAGGTCTGAACACCTTGAAAACTCAAACAGCAGACCAGGAAACAGAATCAAAATGTCACCTTTATTGCTGGCAAAGATAGTGTATAGGACACAGTTTAACACAGAAGCCTGCTGACTCTCTACCTTAAAATGGCAATCTGCCCCCTGCTTCCCCTTCATGTGCTCCCCCTGGCCCTGCAGCACCAGCCACAGCTCTTTTCAGAATCAACGCAGGCTCTGCCACCATAAACCCCTGAATGAATTACAACAGAGCGGTGACTTGACTTCCAAGCCACTGTCTTTAAAGCTGAGAGTCCATTCTCACTTTTATTGCCCATCCCATATAGTTCCTGGTGTGTCTAACATAGCCTATCAGAGATCCTGCAATCAGACTGCATGAGAATATTGGAATTCTCCAGTAATAAAATGCTGAATGGTTGCTGCCCCAAATATAAGACACAAACTGGCCCACCATCAAATTTCCAGGGTAATAAGATTTTTTCTTAGCAGGTTAAAATTCAAAAGAATTTAAAGTACAAAGTCAAATTCTCTTGTCCTTGTGTGTTGAAATTCAAAGGGATTAATGTTCACACCACATGGTCCTGGCTGTTCATTCAACTCAGCCTCAGCCGCAGCCCCATAGCCTCTGCTGCCTGGTTGGAGTGTCCTTCAGTGGGCACAGCTTGGTTGCCTTCCCTGGACTCAGTGGGTAATGCTCCTCCAGGACTCCAGAGGGGAATTATTTCTAAATCAAGTCTCTGGTACACCACACTTTTCAATTATTATTGTTATTATTTTAAGACAGAGTCTCATTTTGTCACCCTTGGTAGAATGCTGTGGTGTCACAGTTCTCAGCAACCTCAAACTCTTGGGCTTAAGCAATTCTCTTGCCTCAGCCTCCCAAGTAGCTGAGACTACAGGTGCCTGCCACAAAGCCTGCCTATTTTTGGAGACTGGTCTCACTCTGGCTCAGGCTGGTCTTGAACCTGTGAACTCAGGCAATCCACCTGTCTTGGCCTCCCAGAGTGCTAGGATTACAGGCGTGAGCCACCACCTGGCCCCTATTTTTCTTTTCTTTCTTTCTTTTCTTTTTTTTTTTTTGGAGACAGAGTCTCACTCTGTTGCCTAGGCAAGAGCTCCATGGTGTCATTCCAGAACCTCAAACTCCTGGATCCAAACGGTCTCTTGCCTCAGCCTCCCAAGTAATTGGGACTATAGGCACTCACCACAATGCCCTGATAATTTTTTCTATTTTTTCATTCTCACTCTTGCTCAGCCTGGTCTCAAACTCCTGAACTCAAACAATCCATTCACCTCAGCCCCCCAGAATGCTAGGATTACAGGCATGAGGCACTGTGCCCAGCCAAAACAACAGCAAATTAATAAAGGAACCTTGAAATTGGGTGAGCTGTATCAGTAAAGATTTTTCTTGGTTGCAAATAACAGAAGTCAACTTGTACTAGTTTAAAAAGAAAAGGGAACCTATTGGTAGAACACTGGATACCCCATGGAATCCAAGCCTCCAAAATGACTGGCCCTAGGCAGCTGTGAAGGCCTGGGGGGAGGGGGGGCTACAAAGTCCCTCTAGATATCACCACTGAAGTGACTCTGCTCTAGGGACTCCCTAATCCTGCGTCTCCTGGTTCAATATTCCAGATCCTTCTAGATGATAGGATTTGGTTGGCCTGAACTGAGCCAGTTCTCCTCCCCCATACCAGTTACCTGCTTTGGAAAGATTTAAAGGGCACCGACCTGAGTTTTGGGCCCCGCTACTATAATGAGGGGGATAGTTTTCAGTCAAGAAGCAGTTGTGAGCTGAGCACTACCCAGATAGCTCCCTACCACAGAGCCCATCAAAAGCCATGTCTCTTTCTCTCTCTCTCTCTTTTTTTTTTTTGAGACAGAGCCTCAAGCTATCACCCTGGGTAGAGTGCTGTGGCATCACAGCTCATAGCAACCTCCAACTCCTGGGCTCAAGTGATTCTTCTGCCTCTGCCTCCCAAGTGATTCTCCTGCCTCTGCCTCCCAAGTAGCTGGGACTACAGGCACCTGCCACAACACCCAGCTATTTTTTGGTTGTAGCCGTCATTGTTGTTTTGCAGGCCCGGGCTGGATTCAAACCTGCCAGCTCAGGTCTATGTGGCTGGTGCCTTAGCCGCTTGAGCCATAGGCACCGAGCCAAAAGCCATGTCTCTTGACACATGAACTCAGGAGAGCTCTGGCCCACAAGAAGCCAACCTTTTGCCCTCCACCATTTTACCTTATTCATATGGCTTGCAATGTCATGACCGGGAAGAAGACAATCTTTTAAGGGGACAACTACAATGACACCCAGAGCTCAGAAGATGATGTAAAACACATCCTTAACTTGTCACTTAATAGAGCCCTTCTGTGCAGACACAGACAGCCTTAGCTGGGAAGCCCAAGTCCTTTCTTCCCCTGGCTCCCTCTCTTCTCTTTTCTACTCCTCTGCCCCTATATACCTCACCCTATCCCCTTTAACCTACCTCTAGACCCCAGATTCTGGGGTCCATTCTGGCAGAGCCCTTTGTGGACCATTTCTTCAAGATTGAATCATCTCAGTGGTAGATGGAGCCTCCTTATAGCACTTTAAGTTTAGATAACTTTAGGTCTTTCAGATTTTTCAGAGTAAAACATCTAAAGACAAACAGGCCTTTTTATCCTACCAATTCAAATCACCTTCCAGAATTCCTTTTTGTTCTAAGAGACCCTCTCCCCAGAGAGGGTAAAGATGAACAAAGGGGGAAGGGGGAGTTTCCATACACACATAACTCCTTTTATCCCTTCTTCAAGTCCAGGTGTGTGTGTGTGTGTGTGTTACAACTCCTATTTGCTGTCTGTAACTCCTCAGAAACACAGATGCAATCTCAGTGCTTGGAGGGGTGACTAATGGCAGCATGTATCACTCCACCCAGCAGCCTTTAGAGACTAGGAGTAAAATGTCACTCAGGGCCGTTACGCCCCACAGGAGAGGGAAAAACATTAATCAGTATTGGAGAGGAGGTGGGCAGGGGGTGTGGGGTGGGAGGGATCTCTTAGTCAGCTGTCCAGGTCCTATACTAGAAGAAGCAACTTCTGGAATGCAACATAGGAAGTTCTATCCAAACTGGTGGGTGATGGCTTCAAGATGAATAATATCTTAGCTATATTTGAGCTCCTCTTAAACATAGAAAATCATGCTATAAGAAGCAGTATTTAATCTGAGCTTTAGTCTCTGCCAAGTGAAGCCATTTAAAGATTTTTTAAAAAACATTAAGCCTGTCAAAGTAGAGCTGCCCTATTGGTGAGAACAGGAATAGATGAGGTGATTTAACTGGGCAGGCCCCTGACTCCAAACCTGATTTGGATTTAGCATGAAAAGTCACCTTGGATGAGGGAAGGTGAAAGGATGGGATAGGGATCATATAGTTAGATGTGGGTTATTGCCAAGAGCCCAGTTTTACATGGTGAGTTGTGGGTGCTTTTTGCATTATTAAAATTAACTAGATAAAAGTAAGTTATAAAGGAGAATAAGCACGAGACTCAGTAAGCCCTTAACAACTCCATGGACCTATCTTTTAAATGATATTTTTGAAAATGTTTAGAAAAATTAGATTTATAAAAAAAGTAAATATCTGTGTGATCCTATCATATTTTGGATGTGGAAATTATGTTTCTCCCACTAGCCCTCCAAGTCCCAGAGGTAACTCCAGTAAGTTTGGGGTGTGTACTTCCTAACTTACGAGGTGACAATATAGCAGGGAGTGCTTTAGCTTTTTCAACTTCTCATCCTGATTTACTTTGGTAAAATATCCCTTTAAATGTCCCCAAAAGTGTTTACTCACATACAGTTTCTATGGTGTGAGGCTAAGTGACAATTGATGCAAGGCGAATGGACTCAGATCCTAGAATTCCCACAAGCTTGCAATTTAGGAATGTTAGGATTTGGGAGCATGAGTTATTAAATAAATACATGTATACAGTGTAATAAAAATGGCTTTCACCCCAAAGGTGTAAACAAAGCAATCTTGAGCAAGAAGAACAAAGGTGTAGGCATGACTTTTTTTTTTTTTTTTTTTGAGACAGAGCCTCAAGCTGTCCTCCTGGGTAGAGTGCTGTGGCATCACAGCTCACAACAACCTCTAACTCCTGGGATCAAGCAAGTCTTCTGCCTCTGCCTTCCAGGTAGCTGGGACCACAGGTGCCCGCCACAACACCTGGCTATTTTTTGGTTGCAGCTGTTGTTGTTTGGCAGGCCCGGGCTGGATTTGAACCCGCCACCTTAGGTGTTTGTGGCTGGCACCTTAGCCGCTTGAGCCACAGGCGCCAAGCCAATACTTCTTGATTTGAAAATGTATTAAAAAGTTACAAGAATCAAAACAATATGATACTGGCATAAAAACAGACATACAAAGTAAAAGAACAGAATTGGAAGCCCACAAATATATCTGTGCATCTATGATCACTCATCTTTGACTGGTGTGCCAAAAACACAACGGGAAAGAGAGAGTCTCTTTAGCAAATGATGCTAGGAAATGTAGATATCTATGCAAAAAATGAAATCAGATATTCATACCATATATAAAAATCAACTCAAAATAAAAACTTAAACATGGGTGGCACCTGTGGCTCAGAGAGTAGGGCACTGGCCCCATATACCAAGGGTGGTGGGTTCAAACCCGGCCCTGACCACACTGCAACAACAACAACAACAACAACAAAAATAGCCAGGTACTGTGGCTGGCTCCTGTAATCCCAGCTACTCTGGAGGCTGAGGCAAGAGAATCACCTAAGCCCAAGAGTTGGAGTTGCTGTGAGCTGTCAGGCCATGGCACTCTACTGAGGGTGACAAAGTGAGACTCTGTCTCTTAAAAAAAAAAAAAAACTTAAATGTAAGAACTGAAACCATAAAACTACTAGAAAAAAATAGGGAAAAAGCTTCTTGACATTGGTCTGAGCCATGATTTTCTGGATGTGACACATAAAGCACAGGCTACAGAAGCAAAAATAGACAAATGTGATTGTATCAAAATAAAAACTTCTGCAAAGGAAGCAATTGACAAAGTGAAAAGGCAGCCTACAGAATGGGGGAAAACAATTGCAGATCATATTTCTGAAAACAGGTTAGTATACAAAATATATAAGGAACTCATACAACTCAAAAACAAAAACCCCTGGGCTGAAAGATCCTGTGGCTCAAAGGAGTAGGGCACCGGTCCCGTATGTCAGAAGGGGCGGGTTCAAACCCAGCCCTAGGCAAAAACTGAAAAAAAAAAAAAGGCAAAAAACCCAAATAACCCAATTTAAAAATGGGCAAAAGACCTGAACAGGCACTTCTCATTCAGAAGACAAACAAATGATCAACAGGTCCCATATAGGAAAAGATGTTCAACATTACTAGTCACCAGGCAAATACAAATCACAATGAGATATCAATTCATGCATATTAGGATGGCTATTCTTGAAAAAACAAAAGATAACAAATGTTGGTGAGGTTCCTGAGAAAAGAGAACTCTTGCACACTGCTGTTGGGAATGTAGATTGGTACAGTCATTATGGAAAACAGTATGGACATTCCTCAAAAAATTAAAACTAGAACTACTTTAGGATCCAGCAATCCTACTTGGGGGTGTATGTGCAAAAGAAATGAAGTCATTATCTCAAAGAGAGATGTGCACTCCCACGTTCATTGCCACATTATTCACAATAACCAAATCACGGAAACAACTAAACATCTGTTGACAGATGATTGGATAAAGAAAATGTGATATATAGATATAGATCTATCTATAATGTGGAGTGCATGCACACACACACACACACCCTCATACATATATAATTCAGCCTTTTTTTTTTGAAGCAGAGTCTCAATTTGTTGCCCTCAGTAGAGTGCTGTAGCTTCATAGTTCACAGCAACCTCAAACTCTTGGGCACAAGCAATTCTCTTGCCTCAGCCTCCCCAGTAGCTGGGACTATAGGCACTCACCACAATGCCTGGCTATTTTTTTAGAGATGAGGTCTCACTCTGGCTCAGGCTGGTCTTAAACCTGTGAGCTCAGGCAATCCACCCACCTTGGCCTCCCACCTTGTAAGGGCTAGGATTACAGGCGTGAGCCACTGTGTCCGGCCTAATTCAGCCTTTAAAAAAAAAGAAACCGTGTCTCAGTGAGTAGGGCACTAGCCCCATATACCGAGGGTGGTGGGCTTGAACCCAGCCCCGGCCAAAGTGCAACAAAAAAATAGCCCAGCATTGTGGCAGGTACCTGTAGTCCCTGCTACTTGGGAGGCTGAGGCAAGAGAATCACCTAAGCCCAAGAGCTGGAGGTTGCTGTGAGCTGTCATGCCACAGCACTCTACTGAGGGCGACAAAGTAAGACTCTGTCTCTAAAAAAAAAAAAGAAAGAAAGAAAAGAAATGCTGTCATTTACAATAAGATGCCTGAACCTAGAGGACAATAAGCTAAGTGAAATAAGCCAGAATAGAACGACAAACACTGAGTGATGGTACTTATATATAGAATCTAAAACCATCAAACTCATAGAAGCAGAATGGTGGTTTCAGGGACTGCGGTAGAAACAGGGGGGCATTGGTCAAAGGGTACAAAAATCCAGTAATGCAGGATGAATAAATTTTAGAGAACTAATCTGCCATATAGTGCCTACAGTTAATACTATTGTATTGTATTGTATTGTACTGTACTGTATTCTGGAAATTTGTTAAAAGGAAATCTTAAGATCTTAAGTGTTCTCACCACCACCACCCCCCAAAAAGAAAAGAAAATGTTAACTATGTAAGGTGCTGGGTATGTTAATTATATTGATTGTGGTGATTATTTCAGTGTATATGAATACCAAAACATCAAATTGTACACCTTAAATATATGCAATTTTTGTCAGTTATACATTGATAAAACTGAACAAAAGGAATTTTTGAGCATGTTTCCTCAATTTAGCATTTGTGTTTACATACAAATTATATATCAGCATTAGTTTTCTAATATATATTTATAAAACATACGTAAATCTTTTAAAAACTAGATTTTAAATAATTACTGTGTGATGATATATCGGTAAGAGCAAAGTGATGAAATAAATTTTATTATTTTTGAACATTTTAGACACCAGGGAATTCTACAATCATTAAGCAAATAGTAGCAAATTAACAAGGTTTCCTAGTATTACAATTTTTGTTTATAGATGTGATTCCTAATTTGTTAAAAAAAAAATTCTGAAGGCCAGGGGTAGTGGCTCATACCTGTAATTCTAGCACTTTGAAGGGCCAAGGCAGAAGGATTGCTTGAGGTCAAGAGTTTGAGACCAACCTGAGCAAGAGTAAGACTATAAAAAACAGAAAAAATTAGCAGGGCGTGGTGGTGCACACCAGTAGTCTCAGCTACGTGGGAGGCTGAGATTGGAGGATTGCTTGAGTCCAGGAGTTTGAGGTTGCAGTGAGCTAGGGTGATGTCACTGCCCTCTAGCCTGGGCAACAGAGCATGACCCTGTCTCAAAAGGAAAAAAAAAGTTTTGAAATGCGTATTTGTAAATAATCAAAGAAAATGTTTAAGTATTCACTTTGCAGAATTGTAAATGTTTAATTAAATTTTTTTGTTGTGAAATATACCATATATAAAATAAACAGTTTAAAAGAAAATGAAAAAGAAGGCTGCTTTCCTTTGGTTCAAGAAAAAAACAAGGTAAAGGGCATTTAATGGGTGGTGAGTAACTGTGGGTTGTAGGGCCAGGAATAATCTGTAGTCCTCTGGCAAGTCATCTTGACAAATGTGCATTGCATCTCATGTGTACCAAGCCCCAGGCTGGGTGCAGAAAAGAGTGCAGAGGTCAGTGAGAGCTGGTGTCTGCCCTCAAGAAGTTTTGAATCTAGTAAGGGGGTGTCTACATGAATCACAATTTTAGTTAAATAGAATTTAACTAAAAGCTTAATAGCAATGACCAAAAAAAGGTGGTAAGAGGACAGTGATGAGGGAAAGAAATAGTCTGCTTGAGAATTTGAGTCACATTGAGCTGGGATCTGGAAGAAAGGCCAGGAAGAGCCTTGTTGGAGAAGTTAGTGGACTGGGACTTAGAGAAAAGAGACTTGAAGGCTTAGGAAGAGTGGGTGAGAAGAAGCAAGGACAAGGGGCACGAGGAAGGCAGCGACTAAATCTAATTAACCCTCTCCCTGGATTCTCCAGAAATCCCAACAGTCCCTAAGGATGAGACTAAAGTGGGAGAAGTGCCATGAGGGCTGGTGGAGGTACTGAGTCAGGTGCTCTTGAAGGAAATATGGAGGGCTGTGACAGTCCTGGGGAGCTCATCTCTGGATGCCAGGGGCAAAGAGGCTCCCTGCCTGCACAGCCAAAGCAGGGCCTGCGTGAGTAGGCTGATAGGACAGCAGTGAGGAAAGGAGGAGTGAAGTGCTTAGGGACATGGGTCTAGAAACCAACTTCTTGAGTTTATGTCTTAGATCTCCCACTGTCCAGCTTCGTAATCCTGGATCAAAACTTAAACTTTCTGGATCTCATCTGTAAAATGTGGATGATAAAATTATCTGCCTCGTAGAGCTGTGTGAGCAGGAAATGAGTTGACAAATACAAAGTGCTAGCACAAAGTTAGCACTCGTTAATAGTAGCTAGGATTATTCTCCAGGCCTTAGATCTGAGCACCTTCATCTCTCTATCTCCACTGATCTTTTTCAAACATTCATTACATTTTCATCCAGGGCCAATTCATTCAGTTGATCAAAATGTGTACTACTGAGGCCCTGTGGGTTGGGGTTCATTCTCTGTATGGATCCACTGATGCTTCTTGGCTCTGCATCAGAGATGGAACACGCCTCTGGCTGAGACCCCTGCCTTGGGTGCCAGCCGTCCAGAAGCAGGTACCCTTGGTCTGGAGGGGGGCCAAGGAAAACAGGGGAGCTCCAGGGACCCCATCTCCCCATTGAACAATCAGTTTGGACACCAACACTCCCTTAATTCTTTAATTTTCTAAAATAAGGAGAGAGATGAAATATTTTCAATCACGCGCTTCAGTCTTTCTTCTTCCCACCCCCACTTCCCATCTCCTCCAATCCCTCCCACAAAGCTAACATCCCAAAAAAGAGTCTTGTCACTCCTGCTGCTCTGGAGAAAGTCTCAGCCTTTGAAAATCAAGGGACACCGTTCTTGAAGGCAGCAGGATTGCTGGGCAGCCCTAGAGCTTGGAGGCATAGGTGCTGGCAGCAGACAGCCCACAGCCTGTATATGGAGCTGCCAGGAAAGCGACTGTTTCCAAGGTGAGCCCGCACAGCCTTTCAGGAAACACAGAGCCTAGCAACTCAGAACCTAGCAACTGTAATTGAAGCCTGCCACACTCACCTCTCACCCTCCACCCTCTCCCCACCCAGCACTTGATCTAAGCACAGGGCTGCTTTGAAGGATTTGGTGCTGATGCCCAACAACTGGGCATTCTACTCAACGTTTTTCCCAAGGACCCTCAAAGGAAATCTGGGTCTTCCACTGTCAGGGTTTTGACTTCAACAAGACCCTGGTGGTGGAAATAACAGCAACCCAGGGAAAAGACAGGGACAAAGGATTAAAGGAGACAGCACAAAAGCACTATCCAGGAATGTGAATCAGCCCAGACTCTCCCATTTGGAAACAGACAGCGTGTGCTTGGGATGATGTCTGATTCTTACTTGCCATCATGAAAACAAAGCTACCATAAGAGCCATAACAGATTAAAAAAAAAAAAAAAGACCCATAACAGATTAGACAAGAAAAATGAAAGAATCCATGTACTGATAGGATGCATCTATGAAGATATACTGGGTCCTCATAATGCCCTGCCCACACTAATTCCCAGACCCCCTCCTACTTCAACCTGAATAGTGGCAAAATGGCCTCCCCAAGAAGTGGCTCAACAGGGCTCTGTTCTTTCCTTACCAAGACCAGGATAAAGATGCAGTTGTGATTGCCACAGAATCAGGAAAGATCAAGGATATAGGCAGCAAAGTCCAGGGAGATTTGCTTAGACAGAAATTTGCAGAAGGCTGAAACTAGCATGGAGAAGAAATGGTTAAGGAAAAAGAAAGCAAGAGAAGGAGAGGAAGGTGAGAGAGAGAGAGATCAGCCAGAAACCAAAGTCAGGTTGTGGCAGGGTTACCAATAGCAGCCCTAAAGGAAATCCTGGTGACACAGGGCCTTTAAAGAGGGACCCCTACAGTCTAGGGCCAGAACTGGTTTCTGTAACAAATGGCCTCTGGTCACTTTTTTCCTTATTTTAACAAAAGATGTATTTGATGTAATAGGCTATTGCCTCAGTGCTATTTGAATATACAAGTAGCCACCCTGTATTTTGTTATCTTTTTTTTTTGAGACAAAAGTCACCCTTGGTATAGAGTGCTGTGGCATCATAGTTCATAGCAACCTCAATCTCTTAGGGCTCAAGTGATCCTCTTGCCTCAGCCTCCTGAATAGCTGGGACTACAGGTGCTTGCCACAATGCCCTACTAGTTTTTCTACTTTTAGTAGAGATGGGATCTCACTCAGACTGGTCTCAAACTCCTTAGCTCAGGCAATCCACTGGCCTTGATCTCCCAGCATGCTAGAATTACAGGCATGAGCTAGGATTACCCGTACCCTAATCCATTGTACACTATTCATATCCTTATTTCATTGTTTCTCTTGCTAATTCTCAGGCTTCCAGCTCTACCTTCTTTCTATTACTATCTCTTACCTTTGCGTCCTGTGTATTAAATTTTACTCTTTTAAAAACTATCTTCTTCTATACTTTACCCTTTTTATTTTAAAAAAAGTCTAACCTTTAAAATTCTGCCTTTACTTTTTTGTATATTCTTTTTAAATGTTACCTATATAGATATTTATAGATTGAACACTTTCTATTGTATTTTTGATTGAACTTTTTATACTTAAATTGTTTTTTTAAATTCTTGTTATTAACTATGAGGTAAGACAATTAAGTTTGCAAACTCACCTAGAAAAAGTGCTACATACCTAATTGCTGAATATCACTATGTTCACCTTCGAAGTACTCCCCTTGAGAAGCCATGCTCTGAAGCTAGTGTCTAATCCACCCTTCAAGGCAATTTTTGGAACTTTTTTTCTGTAATGACCATCAGATCTATCGTCATATGATCTGACAATGAAGTTCAAGAACTTGCTACCGTGCCCTTACATTGTCAGCACCGTACAAACAACTTGGTAAAGTTTTATAACCTTGATATATCAGTGTCTCACAGCTGTGTTCCTGTCTATGTGTAGTGGTATCTTGCTGAGTGGCACTCATTATTGTTGTTGTGTATTTTTGTGTACTCTACAATGATAGCTCTGATGGTCATTCAGATAAAGATCGCCAAAATTGCTTTGAAGGGTGAAGTAGGCACTGGCTTTAGTTTATAGCTTCCCAAGGGGTGTATTTCAAAGGTGACTATAGTGATATTCAGCAATGAGGTATGTATCACTTTTTCTAGAATGAGTTTATGAACTTAATTGTCACACAGCCTATCTTTTCCAATGTGGCTTCTTGGTTTCAATTGCAAGGCCTTCCTTATCCAAAAATTATAAATAGTCTCCTATGCATTTTGGGGTTTATTTTATAGTTTGGGGTTTATTATTATATTTTTAATACACTGGAATTTGCTTTTGAGTGTCATATAAAATATGTATTCTATTTTTTCCTCTACAGGTCTACCCAGATCTCGGAATACCATTTATTTATTACTGTGAGAAGCTACTCTTATCATGTTCTGAATTCCATATACAGGGGAGTGGGGGGTCACGGTGTGTGACACACCTTTTGGTGGTGGGACACAATTATAAGAACTTTACCTAACAAATCTAATCATCATAACCTGGTTCTTTGTACCATCAGTGAATCCCCAACAATTAAAAAAAAAAAGAATATTTTCCAAATCAAAAACAAAAAAAAAATGACAATAAAAAAAATCTGTAATGAGGGTAGGCCTCCTGGTAAGTTCTTGTCATGATAAGATAAAAAAGAAGGAAGGAAGGAAGCAAATCTTTTCAGCTCAATATTTACCTAAGGAACTCGAATGAAAAATAATTGCCCTTAAATACCTCTCTGTGTTAGCACTGATTCAAATTAAAATTGATTTTTCTCTTGCCTCACCTCCTAAACCCAAATCATATTTATCTTTTGTAATACAAATGTGATGCAGTCTTTGTGGCCACTCTAAATACCAGTGTTTGGGGTAGAGGAGAAGAGTTGGATAGCAGTAATTATTGTTCATCTTGGCCCAGGTCTTGACCCGGGCCTTCCCCTCCCTCCTTCCCTCTCTCTGCTCTTCCCCCGCTCTTCTCTCCCCTTCCCCTACCCCCCACCATGTACTAGGTTATTGTCCTCATATCATGACCCGTGTGCTCTTAGGAAAGCCACAAACTATTCATTTTTGTGATTTTTGTTTTAATCTACCTTAACCATCTCCCCAGATCTTTTACATCCAAGTCAGCTTGAGTGCCCCTTAGTCCATAATGACAAAGTATTTCAGGTTTTCCATTGTGTTTACAATGGAAACGTTCAGAATTTTTCCTGTATGATTCATTATCTACACATTTGTTCCATTTGTAACCTCTAGAGAGTAAACAACTGCTATGGTTTGAATGTTCTCTCCAAAAATCATAGGGAAATTTGGTCGCCAATGTAAAAGAGGGCTCTGCCACTCTCATGAATAGATTAGTGCCATTATTTTGGAAATGGGTCAGTTATCACAGGAGTGGCATTCTGAAAAAAGAATAAGTTTGGCTCCCGATATCTCTCTCTCTCTCTCTGTCTCATGCTTGCTTCTAACTTTTGCCCTTCCACCATAGGATGACCCTTGCCAGATCCAGATGCCATAATTTTGGGCTTCCTAGCCTGTAGAACTGTGAGCCAAAAGCCTTTCTGCTGTTTATATATTAGCCAGTCTGTGGTGTTCTGTTACAGAGGCAGAAACGGACTAGGACGGCAGCTTCCTTTGTGTCCCCCACTATAGCCGATTGCCTAGACCCTGGGAAAAAATTCTGTACACACTTGTTGCATTGAATTAAACAGCAAATGATAAAGTGCATCATATCGTAACTATATCAAATAGAGGTTGTCACTGAAACCTAGATTGCTGGGTCGCTATTAGAACGGAGCAAGCTTTTTCCAGCTCCATTAGGATTCCAAATTCCCCCATTTGGATACAAAAACATTTGGCCATCATTATTGATTCCTGTGTATTTTCTCATGCTATTTTGATTTTGTTGTTAAAGGGTTTCAAAAGACTTTATCAAACCATGACTAGTTATAAATTTTCGCTCAAATTTTCAAAGAGGAAAAGGATGTGAAAAATCATGGAAGTTAATTTGTACGTCTCACTACACCTATAATGCAATGCCCTTTTCTACTTTTTCAAATAACTTCAAGCAAAAATAATAATAATAATAATAAATGTAATGACCAAAGGCTTGAATTAACTAGAGAGATTTACTCAAACAGAAGCAAAACAGTAAAAAAAAATTAATGGGACACACCCTGGAAGGAAATAAAAACATGATCTTTTCTCAGATTTCCCTTTGTCCTCCAAAATCTGTGAATAGTATTTACTCTCCGTGCAGCTAAATGAGAGCATTGAAAATAGAAGGGAAATAGCAAAAGCAGAGATTCTGCTTCTGGAAGGTCCCTAATTCTATTTCCTGTTTGACATACTGTTTTACTTCCATTTTCTCCAATTGTAATTGTAGAACTGGACTAACAGTCTTAGATAATGAATGAAAATGCTGATTTGGGGTTAACATGAGCTGAAAAAAAGACATTACAATACAAGTACAGAATAGTTGGAAATGTGGGTCTAGAGTAACTTTCCATAACAAATGGCTCTCTCATTTGTCACTTTTTTGATTGGCATTTGCAGGTTTTCCGAGGAGTCTATTGGTCTTTCCTTTACATGTTGCAAAAATAAATGAAAAAAAAAATAACCCACATGCCATTGTTGGGCAGAATTTTCTGAATTTGTCTTGAAGCCAAGAGAATTTATTTGACTGTCCGGGGAATACTGAGGCTAATCTCTTATTCTCAAACAGATATCAAAGTTGCTTGAACAAATGGTTTGTGTTAGCAGAGAGAAAGACACTGAATGGAAACCAGGTGCCTCTGAACCGTGTGGTTTCCAGTGGAACCACAAGCAGCGAGAAGAACTGTCAGTCTCCAGTCTTGATTTCAGCCCTGCTTGTGAGGAAGAGAGAAGCTGTCAGTGTCACCTCCTGTGTTGTCTTAATAAAGAGACGGATGAGGTCTCACCCCGCAAACAGTAGTCGTCGGGGGAAGAAGAAGAGTTGCAATCCGAGGAAGCATCCAGTGGGACGTAATGAAGATACACAATTTTTTGGCTCTGTGGGCATCCACGCTTGGTAAAGCTGAAAATTAAGACCTTTCTGAGGGATGGAAATAATCCAGGGGGACAAAGGAACGCAAAGTCTGACACTTCTCCTACCTAGCAGGAAGGTGAAGAAAACCTCCTAGAAGAATTAGTTTAGAGACCCAAGACGGTTAAGGTTGCTAGACCAGAAAAACAAGAAAGACAGATCTCTCAGAGCTCCCATTTATCAAACTCCAAAAGCAATGGGGGGATGTTATAGAGAAATATTAAGTGCTACTTTACATCACTAAAGCAAGAGAATCATTTAAGACATGCATGTAAGTGTGGCTTCCTCCGTGAATGCCTTCCCCTAGCCATTTAGAATGAAGTTCTTAAAAGTGGAGGAAAGCTTGATGTTTGAATCATCTAGCAGGAAGGGAGAGTAAAAACATTTTCCACTTGCTCTTTGATGCCTTGGGTTAGAGACCCTCTTTGCCGATTTACTTAAAGCAGCTAGCACTTCTGCTCATGTGGAGAAAGGGATAGAGAATAACGGAGAAATTGTTATTATTCACCATAGTTAGTATTAAATGTTCAAGTGTTCTTCAGATGCACGACCACAGTCTGGGGGGGACACGGTGCAAGTGTGGGATCAGGGAACAGAGGGGAGCTCTCAGAGCCTTCCTCTTGCTTCTCAGTTGAGTCTAACACTGCCCTAAAAGTAACCTTGATACAATGACTGAGCAAATGACATGAAATTTATGTTAACCAGCTTGATGAAAGTATTTCAAATTGTATATG
>CAUYQV010040344.1:0-12691 GCA_963574575.1 Galagoides demidoff
CACCTGTGGTCCCAGCTACTTGGGAGGCGGAGACAGGAGACTCGCTTGAGCCCAGGAGTTGGAGGTTGCTATGAGCTGTGATGCCATGGCACTCTACCCAGGGGGATAGCTTGAGGCTCCGTCTCAAAAAAAAAAAAAAAAAAAAATTTGTTTATCTTCCATTTAACAGGTCCGCTTTAATTAAAGGAACTTATACTTGGGATTTTAGTAATGCTGTTTTTAAAAAAGGGATTGAACCATATTCAGAGAAAGTTTCCAAGAGTACCAATTACTGATTTAAAATTATATGTATAAAATAATCGTTGTAATATATGTTAACTTATTTTTTAAAAAAGAAATGAGCTACACTGTGTTTTAATAAGAGTGTGTTTTAGGTTCAGGTTTGCTGTCTTTTCTGTTAGAGAGAAAAGAATCTTCAGTGAATTTAAACTTCAGCAGAAGGGATCTAGGAAAAACTAATGGGATAAAATTCCCCGTGGTAATTGTGAAGAAGCACTGAAATGAATAAGGGAGGCTGTGGAACTGCCATTTATTGGCCTTTAAATGCAGTACACGGCCATGTTAACTATATACCTAAATATCATTGTACACCTTTTTAAAAAAATTCTGTTTTATATTCTCACTGTTTTCCTGTAATTTTGCCTAGAGTTATTTGATAGCATCACTGAAAATGTGCATTCAAATTTAGTAATTTTTAGGCCATGATAAGGAAAAATAAAAACCATTTTGGCTTTAAGAAAAAAATGATTCTAATAAATGAATCAAATAATCAGAAATCTGACATCAGTTTTTTAAGTTCTAACCTGAAGTGAACATTCACAAATGGTTGTAAATGATAGTGCATACAGAAGAAAAGTGAATAGGTAATCTGAATAAATGAGTTTGTCTATACTCTTGGGTGGTTGCTCTCATTTACTCAAATTCTCACTGAGGTTGCCATTGTGAAAAAAAAATTGGCAATCAAAGATGAAGATATAAAAGCAAATTGAAAATTGAATTGAAAAGTAATTTTACTTTCAAGTGGCTTGCAAATGTAGATGTTAAGTTTGAAATGAATGTCGTTAATGACCATGGCTCGGAGAGTTATACACCTGCTGATCACTAAAATATTATTATAAATGAGGTTGATTTTCCTGTCGACTACTCCATTTTTTCTCAACATGGTCTTATTACTTTTTCTATCACATTGCTGACCCTTAGCTATGAATGCTCACTTAGGGATATAACAATGTATTAACTTCTATTTTTTTTTAAATGTGTCTTTAAGTATAAGAGAAATAATGCTAGTATTTTTGTCTTTTTCTTCTATGTTAGGTCATAGGAGGTTTTAGACAGTGAAAATCGAGCTGGTATTATAAGTGAAGAGCTATTTTACAAGCAGTCTTCCTTACAGCAACTAAATTGTCCCCCCAAAAAGCACATAAGTGTAATGAAGCTTTTAAGTAGTGACACATATGCATTTATATTCTCTCTCATGAATGACTAATTTTAATTTTTTTTAAGTAGCAATTCAGCTTGCTTTCAGAAACATTTAAGCTTCACACATGATTTTGTTTTCTCCCTAAAACCAACTATTCTTGATTATGAGATAGGGAAGGTTTTGCATATTTATTTTTGCAAAGATAGTAGCATAAGCCCTCATCACCATATGCATGCTGTAGTTTTAGTACCTCTGTCCTAAGCCAGCCACATGATCATTTAGGTTCTTCCAGACATCACAGCCATATGGTTAGACTTAACTGAAAACTGTTTTGTGCAAAACAAAACCTGGCTTCCATAAGGCTAAAGTTCATTCTGTGCATCTATTGTGTGGTTCCTATTGAGCTGACAGCCTTGGGAAACCACCTCTATTAATAAATGTTTTGGATTCCATTAAAAGATCTGCTGTAGCAGAGCAGTGAAGCTTTGTTTTGAATTTGCACACAGTCTTCTGGAGTATTCTATCTGGAATACTAAAGATATGCACAGATCCTACCTTCACTTCAGCTCTTTGCTCAGATGGTTTCTTCTATGAGAGGCCTTCCCCAACTACCTCCTCTGAAATAATACTTCCTACCCCTATCACTCTGTCTCCTGGTGCTTTATTTTCTTCATGGCCCTTACTAGGAACTGACATATGTGTACTGGGAACTGATATATGTGTACTAGAGTTTCTTCCACACTGAAACACATGCTTCATAGAATGGGGCCCCTGTTTTAATCACTGTGATTTCCCCAGAATCATCTGTGCTTGATAACAAGATCCTTAATAGATGAGCAAATGTATAACTGTGGCAGAGCTTCAAAAGAGGCAGCTCAGCAAATACTTCTTAGTTAACTACAAATCTCTGACCTAGCTCTTTGAGGGTACTTTGATAGTCTGGATGTGATCTCAGCCCTTGGGGAGTTTACAGGATAGTAGAAAAAACAGTCTGATGATAACAACCAATGGTGATACCCATGCTTTTTTGTTTTAACCAACGCTCATTGCACAGAATAAAAGATGTCATGGCCCATAACCCTATCCTTTCCCCCTCTCCTACTTTCCAGTATAGAGGTTGAAACATTGATAGAGTGGTATGTAGGCATGTGAGAGCTACTCAAATTTTAGTTAGTAGAAAATTAAAGACCAACTATCCACCAGGGTCAATGAACAGTCACCCAATATGATGGTCAAAACTTAGGTAAAGCTTTCTGTATGCCAGGGACTGTTCTAAGCATTTTTCATATATTTACTTATGCAGTCCTTACAACGATCCTATAAGTACTGTTATTTCCCACATTTTACAGATGAAAAAGAAATATAAGCTGTGTCCAATATCACAGCTAATAAATGGTGATACCAGGATTAAAACCCAGAAAAATATGGCTTCAAAATTATTGCTTTTAACCATTATGGAGAAATTCTAGTCCTACTGATAATGATTAGTTTGATATACAATATTCTCCCCTCCCAAAAGGTACCTAAAACTATGAAACTAGCAAACCTGACTGTAATTAGTTGGAAAATGTTTACGTTCATGTTTTCTACTTACACATTTAACACCTTTTCCATCTTAACTAAGCACTTAACATGCTCCGTGGTTGTAACTTTTGTAGTTTGAGGTATGACAGCAAAACTAGCACAGACTTCCTTTTCCTTCATCACAATTTCATGGATAGAAGATCATTCTTACCACAGGTCTTAGCAAACTCAGCATACAATCTTTTTCTTTCCTTATTAAGTTGAAGACTGTCACCTTTTCGCTTAATCACTTTAAAGTTTCTCTTTGGCATATTCAAATTACCAGCATCCCTACTCTACCTTTTTGGGGCTATTATTGAGTAAAACATGCGTTTCTTGAACACAGGTACTGCAAGACAGTGGTTCTGATAACCCAGAAGGCAACTGAGTAACTGATGGGACTGGTAGGTGGGTAATGTCTATAATATGGAGACACCAGACAAAAGGAGAATTCATGGACAAAGGGAAGCTTCATATCCCAGGCAGGATGGAGCAGGATGATGAAAGATTTCATCATGCTAGTAAGAGTGGTACACAATTTAAAACTAATGAACTATTTGTTTCTGGTATTTTCCATGTAATATTTTTGGGCCTCAGGCAACATGGAAACCATGGAAAGTGAAACTGTGGGTGAGGGGGATGACTAAATAAGAATTTATCACTGAAAACTTAGAATAACACTACTTGAAAACTACAAGTGACTCAAGACAACAACTGATGAATTTGTAATAAATTATTTTCTCCCAAATTTCAGAAATTCTACCCACTTTGTGCTTGTACATGTGCACCCTTGATACTTTGCAAATTGCCAAGCCCTTGAGGATAGTCAGACTTCTTCACGGAAGTTAGAATGAGACTTCTTTACATTCTAGAATGAGCTTTGGAATACCAAATTCTAGTAACATTTTAAAACTCAACTAGAATATTACTGCTAGTGGTGAAACTGAAATATATGGGACTGCATGTTATTCACCCATGAAAACAAAGGAGAAGTTTGTGTATTTCCCTCATGTTATAGACCATTAGGTGAACCATAGTCATTGACCTAGAACACAAAGGGAGAAAAAATATTCAGTAATACAGGCCCAAAAACATGTAGTGGTAAGTCAAAGAGAGATACGATTATTTTTTAATCTGGAGGTCTGAAGTTTTCAGGGAGGAGGTGGCATTTTAGCTCAAGCTGCAATGGATGAGTATATTATAAATTCAGTTGGCATAATAAGGAGAGAAGGGGTTTTCTAAGGGAAATGCATAAGTAAGGCATGAAAATTAAAAATGATGGAGTACATTTAAGTAGCTGCAAGAATGCTGGTATTGTCATGTGGCAGCCCGTTCCCGTGCCCCATGTCACATCCTCTGGCCTCACTTACTATCAGCTGCAGCTGTGGCAGACAGTTTGGTGCAGGCTTGCTCAGGTGTACCCAGGGCCTCCTGTAATACTGCGGGAGTCCACTCATGGATCAGAACAGCCCAGAAATACTTGGGAGTGAAGGCCACCAAAGACACCCTTTAACCATTAGAGGTGGGTAGTGGTGGGTATGGACCTCTACCTCCCACTCTCCAGGGGACCAGTTATGTGAGGTGTTCTAGACACATCTCCCTTGGTATGGATGGAATGGAACTTCTGTGACCCCTAGTGTTGTCATTGGTTACATCTCTATATTGGTTTTTCTTCCTTTGTTGTCTTACTCTCCCTGCTTCCTCTCTAGCTTCATGGGATCACCTCTGAAATAAACTACTTGTACCTTATTTTACCCTCTACTCCTGGGGGCGTGCT
Source organism: Galagoides demidoff (assembly GCA_963574575.1). NCBI lineage: Eukaryota > Metazoa > Chordata > Mammalia > Primates > Galagidae > Galagoides > Galagoides demidoff. The sequence goes on from CAUYQV010040344.1 coordinate 4,761, forward strand.
TCCTAAAGCAGCTGCACAACACAACCAGTTATGTGAGGGAGCTCAAGGAATTAGATTGCCAAGCAAACTTGCAAGAATCAGAGATTTTAGCTGGGACTGAATTTTATTAATAATTTCAAGGCTACAGTGAAGCAGGAAAAGTTCTAGGCCTGACTGCCATCCCATCTTTCCAGTCCTTTTTAAATACACTTTGCCTCAGATTTAATGGATGAGTTCTCTACGTAATACCTGAGGGAGCTATTTCAGCCCTTTTATACATGTATAGTGTATGTGACATTTTTCAGGGAGCGATGCCTCCCATATGCCCATGGATTTCAGGTGTTTAACTGTAAGCAATCCTATACAGATCAGGTCCATTCTGCAAAAAGCATTTCATTAAGAACTTTTCCTCTAAGAAGTAGTGTTACTGCCAGGAGGTTAATCATGTTTACCACAAGCTTTGGCTAGTCGCCTTTCTTCTCTGCAATGCCTTTTAGTAAAGTAAAGCAAATGTTTGCAGGCCTGCTGCTCTCCCTTTCCTTCCTGGTAAGCATGCAACCTTTTAGAAACACTGAGCCAGGAACTCCTGTTCTCTGGAATTGTCAGATAGAATTGTAAATAATTTACCATTTACTCTTGCCTTGTCTTTTTAGGCTTTAGTAGATTTCCTGGCTCTGCCACTTATTAGCTGTGAAACTTTGAACAAATTGCTTAATGTCTCTGAACCCCTGACTACATTGGTAAGATGTGAATATTGATTCCTATTTTGAATAGTTGTTGGGAGGAATAAATGAGATAACCCTGGTGGAATTTATGCAGGTTCTGGCACATGGTATAGATTTAAGTGTTGGTCTTCCATTTCCCATCCTTTTCTGTTTATAATTATAGACTTGATATTACATATCTCTGCTACTGAGGTCTTCTGGTATCTCTTGTTAAGGCTGCCAGCAGCCACCCTTGGCTTTATTCTGCATTTCTACTCTTCCTCTAATGCCAATTCTGATACTCTCTCCTGTAGTGTCAGGTGCAGACCCCCTGGCATCAGTCCTATACTTGCTGTTACCTGAGGTCTGACATGAACATGGAGAAATGCACATAGAGAGAAAGGTGAAACTGTAGTAGTGATTAAAGGTCAGAATTTTGAGGTTCTTGATTAACAAAATAAGAAACTTGGTCATTATTCCACAGACTATAAGATGCCAAAGAAGATATTAAAGCCTAGGAGTAGCATTCATTCTCCATGGCTGGTCCTCAGGAAGAATAGACTGAAAGATACAAGATTGACAGTAGGGAGACCAGGAAAAGAGGCTATTTCAGGCAACAAATGACTTGAACTAGCATTGTAGCTGTTGGAAGCCAAAGGAAGAAATAGATATGAAAGTGACTCACATTTCACCACTAAGAAAGTGACTTTGACAGGTTATGGCAGCTAATTGGACTGGTGAAGCCCAGATGTTCAGGACAGGGAGCATGAATCTCAGGGGTACTCATTAATAACCTAGAGGATTTTGAGTAGGTACATGAGGCCTGTAGTGAAAGTGTGAAGTGACCCTCAAGAAAATGGAAAAGAAGAGAAAAAGATTATCTTCTAAGTTTTTAATTTTAAGATAATAGTTCTTAGATGAGAGCTTTTTTATATATCCTAAAGAAGAATTTGTCAATGGAAACAAGATAATCACATACAAAGGCAAACATAGGCCATGCCCATCCAAACACTGTATCCAGTGGGAATCTTAGAGGTCAGATAATAATATGTGATTTTTAGGAGCAAGATCATCCTACTATGGATATGCTTCTAAGCACCACCAGCCTCCAAAAAGGGTTGTGTTTCACAATGTAGAGACTGGAATTAATTAGATCTGAGTTTAAATCTGTGCTGTGCTAGATGTGTGACTTTGGGAAAGTCACCTAATCTTTCTAAGCTTTGTTTTCCTCATTTGTAAAATAGAGACAATAATAATAATAGATACCTAGTAGGGTATTATGGGAAGATTAAATGAAATAATATGTGTAGCATGCTTAATGCAGTGTTGGCATTAGAATATAGAGAAAATGTTCAGTAATTAGATATTTCACATAAAATAATATTGTTCCTTTGGGGAATGTTTATATCAGGAATGGAAGTTTAAGTAAGTTGTTCTGATTGCACACTAAAGATTATATAAAACTTTGAGATATTTGATAGATTTTTTTTTCTTTAGATAATTACCACTTTTCACTATATCACACTCCAGTCTTGCTAGCTCAGAGATCATCCTTTCAGGAGGCTTTACATGGGCTCATGTTTTGAAGCACAAATTTGTGGCCTGCTACAAGATCGGATCCATAATGGAAACAGAAAGAGGTTTTCAAGGAAAAAGGGAAAAAAGTGAAAGGGGACATGATTTTTCAAGCAGATAAACAAGTATTGTCTTGAAAGTATGTGGCTGTGGTTCTTACCACACCACAAGTACTAAAAGGACAGAAACCAGGGCATCTTGTCACTGCTGTATCTATAGCACCAAGGATAGTGTCTGACAAATACTCATCTCTCGACATATAGTACACACATGAAAGAGCTGAAGCCTGCTATAGAAGTCAACATACATTTTAAGTTCAAAGACAAGATTTAACCCATGCTTCTTCTACTTAGTGGCAGTATATCCAGGCCCTACAAGCTTGCTTAATTTCTAGAGGCTGGTTTCTTCATCTGTAAAATGGGAATGAATAAAAACACTACAAACAACTTCTTAAGAATATTTTTTGCCTTCTGTATGGTACTATGATTTCCACATCTTAGTCACTTCCATATCCTTAATATCTGCATTATACCACTAATGTGTTGACTGAATGTTAGCCGAGTGAATTGATAAATCAGGAGAAAATTTGAGGAGGAGACCTTGAAGTCAACCAGTTTCTAGTGATGACGGACTGCACAGTAAAACTGTTTATGTAAGTTACTAAAATGGAGTACAAGAATTGATTGTCACAGTGGAAGAGGATTAGGTTTAAGTTCAATCTTGCAATCTATGTGAATATTTAAAGTCACTCAAAATAATGGCTGAAGAAGATAATTGTGATCCAAAGTTACCTGGGAATACAAAGAAATGTCCCAAAGATCAGTAAATAAGTAGATAAGTACTGAGCAGACTTAAAGGAAAATGGGTTTTAATATTTTAAGGCTTAAAAATGTTACCATCAACATGAAATTTAAGTGCATACAGACCATTCACAGATCATGTGCTAGGTCATATAAGTCTTATTAAATTTTAGGAAAAGATAACTTTACAAAGTAAGTCCTCTGACCATAGTGGAATCAAGTTAAATTCAGTAATAATACAGTACATAGAAAGTAACTTAATCCCCATTAAAATACCATCATCATACTTGCAAGATTTGGAAAAAATAGTTCTTTGTTTTGTATGGAGCCAGAAGAAACCCCATATAGCCAAGGCAATTCTTAGTAATAAGAACAAAGCCCAGGGTATCATTTTACCAGACTTTAAGGTAAACTTCAAGACCATAGTGATCAAACCACCCGACCTTCGATAAACTTACAGGCATCTGATCTTCAATAAACCAAACAAGAAGTGTGCTCAGGAAAATAATCCCTGTTCAATAAATGGTATTGGGAGAACTGGACAACCACATGTAAAAGATTGAAACTGGACCCATATTTCTCACCACCTACAAAAATTGATTCAAGACGAATAAAAGATTTAAATCTAGGGTGGCACCTGTAGCTCAGTAGGTAGGGCACCAGCCACATACACTGAGGCCGGCTATAAAAACAACAATGGCAACTACAACCAAAAAATAGCCAGGCGTTGTGGCAGGTGCCTGTAGTCCCAGCTACTTGGGAGGCTGAGGCAAGAGAATCGCTTAAGCTCAAGATTTGGAGGTACTGTGAACTATGACACCACAGCATTCTACCCAGAGTGAGAGCTTGAGACTTTGTCTCAAAAAATAAAAAAGATTTAAATCTAAGGCATGCAACAATAAAAGTCTTCAGAGTGTGGGGAAAGCACTTGAAGATACCAGACTAAGGAAAGATTTTATGAAGAAGACTTCTGTGGCAATTGCAACAACAACAAAACTAAACAAATAGGACTTAAACTGAAAAGGTTTAAAACAGCTAAGGAAACAACAACCAAAGCAAACAGACAACCTTCAGAATGAGAAAAGATATTTTCATATTATGAATCAAACAAAAGCTTGATAACTAGGATCTACAGAGAACTCAAATTAATTAACAAAAAATGACCCAACAATCCCATGTATCACTGGGCAAGAAACATGAAAAGAATCTTCTCTAAAGAAGACAGACAAATGGCTTATAAACATATGAAAAAAAGATATTTACATACTATGAAAAAAAGATATTTATACATTATGAATCAGACAAAACCTTGATAACTAGGATCTACAGAGAACTCAAATTAATCAACAAAAAAAGACCCAACAATCCCGTGTATCACTGGGCAAGAAATAGAAAGAATCATCACTAAAGAAGACAGACAAATGGCTTATAAACATGTGGGGAAAAAAAAAAAAACTACCCTGAGATATCACCTAACCCCAGTGAGAATGGCCCACATCACAAAGTCTCATAGCTACAGATGCTGGCGTCAATGTGGAGAGAAGGGAACATTTTTACACTGCTGATGGGACTGCAAACTAATACAGCCTTTTTGGAAGGATGTATGGAGAGTCCACAAAGAACTCAAATTAGACCTCCCATTTGATCTTGCAATTCCATTAATAGGCATCTACCCAGAAGAAAAAAAAATCCTTTTATCATAAGGACATTTACACTAGACTGTTTATTGCAGCTCAATTTACAGTCAGCAAAGTGTGGAAAAATAGCCTAAATGTCCACCAACCCAGGAATGGATTAACAAGCTGTGGTATATGTATACCATGTAATACTATTCAGCCACTAAAAAAAATGGAAACTTTACATCCTGTTTATTAACCTGAACAGAGGTGGAACACAATCTTCTTAGTAAAGTATTGCAAGAATGGAGAAATAAGAATCCAACGTACTCTATTCTAATATGAAGAGGTAGTAGATGAGCTAATATAAGAGGAGAGTAGGGAAATGAGGGAGTGGGGAGAGGGGGAGGAAGGAGGGAGATGGGACGGTTGTAGTGTGTGACATACCTCTTGGGGATGGGAACAATTATAAGAGGGACCTTAACAAGTGCAATCAGTATAACCTAATTCTTTGTACCATCAATGAATCCCAAATTAAAAAAAAAATTATAAAACTACAAAAAAGAGAAAATAATGTTTGGAATTTAAATAGTATACTTCTGAGTAATATACGATTTAAAGAAGAAATCATAAGAGATTTTAGAAAACATTTCAAACTGAATGAAAATTAATTTATTTTCTGATATGAAAATAAAACATATCAGAATTTGGGGGATGCAGCTAACAATTCTTAGAGGGAAATTAATTGTTTTAAATCTTTGTGTGAGAAAAGAAGAACGCTTTAAAATTTATTAGCTTCTTTTTCCTAAAAAGCTAGAGGAAAACAAGGAATAGATTTAACCCAAAATAAGTAGAAGGAAGAAAATAATAAAAATAAAATCAAGAGGCTATAAAATAGAGAACATAGACTAGAGAAATTTAACAAAGTCAAAAGTTACTAAGATAAAGTTGATAAACCATAGCAGGCTTGATTAATAAAAAAAAAAAAGAGAAGTCACAAATTTTTGATGTCAGGGATGACATCTACTATAGAGCCTGCTGATGTTGAAACAATAATAAAAGGGATAAGACGAGTGACCTATTGCAATAAACTTAACTTTATACAAAAAAAATACACACTGAAACAAAAAAAATTAGAAATCCAACTCGTCCTGTTACTCTATTAAAGAAATTAGATGTGTAAGCAAAATCTTACCACAAAGAAAATTTCAAGCATTAAATAAATTCTATTAGCATTTAAAAAACTAGAACCATTTTTAACAAAACTTTCTGTCAACAGAGGAGAAAGAAAAAGGAAACACTTCCCAAATCACTTTATAGAGTTATCTTACCCTGTTATCCAAACCTGATATAAATAGTATAAGAAAATTACAGAGCTCTGTTCCTCACGAACATAGATATAAAAATCATCTTATGAAATGCTAGACCAATTAAAATTAATCCCTAAGAATGCAAGGTTCATTTCACATTTGAAAATCAACCTCTGTGATTCAACATATAGACAGAATAAAGGAGAAAAACAATAGGGTCATTACCAATGCAGAAAAATCATTTGAATTGATTTTTCAGAATTCCACACACTTCCATGATTGGAAAAAAAAAAAAAACCAAAAACTACATATAGAAAAGAATATACTTAATATGATTTAAAAAAAAAAAAGCACTTATACCATCATGGTTAATAGGGACTTAGGGAACACTTTCCCCTACAATAAGGAATCAGGCAAGGTTTTCTACCCTCCTCACTTCTAATTATTATTATTATTTTTTTGCTTCTTTAATTTCAGATTAATCTGAGGGTGCACACAATTAATTTACATTGTATTTATAAGATAAAGTCCAAGTTGTAGTTGTTTCCATCCAAGAAGTATGTCGTATACCTGTGCATTGTTCTCTTTGGGTGGGAACTTGCTGAACCCTTTGCCCCACCTCCAGCCTTCTTGGACTTAATTGAGTTTTTCTCAAGTGAGCACATAATTTTTTTTCATTATTAAATCATAGCTGTGTACATTAATGCAGTCACGGGCTGTAGTGTGGTGTTTTCATATACAATTTGAAATACTCTCATCAAACTGGTTAACGTAGCCTTCATGTCATTTTCTTGTTATTGAGTTAAGACATTCATACTCTGCTTTTAGAAAGATTCACTTGTACCCTAGTAACATAAACCATAGAGGTGACCCCACCAATCACCCTCCCTCCACCCATGCACCCCCCCGCCCTCCCCTCTTTCTCCCCCCTCCCCATATTCTAAGGCTATAATTAGGTTATAGCTTTAGTTTCATAATAGGGCTGTGTACATTGGATACTTTTTCTTCCATTCTTTTGATACTTTGCTAAGAACATTTTCCAGCTCCATCCATATAAACATGAAGGAGGTAGAGTCTCCATCTTTCTTTAGGATTGCATAATATTCCATGGTGTACATATACCACAATTTATCAATCCATTCGTAGGTCGATGGGCACTTGGGCTTCTTCCATGACCTAGCAATTATGAATTGGGCTACAATAAACATTTTGATACAAATATCTTTGTTGTAATGAGATTTTTGGTCTTCTGGATATATACCTAATAAAGGAATTATAGGATCAAATGGCAGGTCTATTTTTAGTTCTCTACATGTTCTCCAGATGTCTTTCCAAAAGGATCAAATTAGTTTGCATTCCCACCAGCAGTGCAGAAGTATTCACTTTTCTCCACATCTACCCCAACATCTCTGGTGTTGGGATTCTGTGATATGGGCTAATCTTACTGGTGTTAGGTGAAATCTCAAAGCAGTTTTGATTTACATTTCTCTAATGATTAAGGATGGTGAACATTTTTCATATATCTGTAGACCATGCACCCATCTTCTTTAGAGAAATTTCTTTGCAAGTCCCTTGCCCACCCTGAGATAGGATCACTTGTTTTTTCCTTGCTAATATGTTTGAGTTCTCTATGGATTCTGGTTATTAAACCTTTATCGGAGACATAACCTGTAAATATCTTTTCCCATTCTGAGGGCTGTCTACTTGCTTTATTTACTGTGTTCTTGGCTGTGCAGAAGGTTTTTAGTTTCATCAGGTCCGAATAGTGTATTTTTGATGTTGCTTCAATTGCCCAAGGGTTCCTCCTCATAAAATTTTCACCCAGACCGATTTCTTCAAGTGTTTTCCCTACACTTTCTTCTAGTATTTTTATAGTTTCATGTTTTAAGCTTAGATCTTTAATCCAGTGAGTCAATCTTAGTGGTGAAAGGTAGGAATCCAGTTTCA
>CAUYQV010040347.1:0-15080 GCA_963574575.1 Galagoides demidoff
CCCCTGGGTAGAGTGCCATGGCATCACAGCTCACAGCAACCTCCAACTCCTGGGCTCAAGTGAGTCTCCTGCCTCTGCCTCCCAAGTAGCTGGGACCACGGGTGCCCGCCATCCCTTACAGATTTTTACTGAAGAATATTCCCTAATCATGTGGACCCAAACACCTGTCCCAGGCTCCGCTTTGAAGGACCAAGCCACCATGGGATAGATGCTGTCATAGGCTAAGTGCAGGGCGCTGTGAGACAGAAGAGGGGAAACAGATGCCATCTAGAGGTAGAAAGCATTGCTGCAGGAATACAAGACAGTGGAGAACTAACACCCAAACACTGTGTTTAAAAGAGGAAGGGCCCTCCAATCCCGCTCCCTCCACCCATTCCCCCCTCCTTTCTCCCTCCCCCCTCCCCTGTTCCCTCATATGGAAAAATATGAGTCTTTTTAATTCCATTCTTTTAAAAAATAATCTCCAAAACCAACTTCTATCCCAGTTTTCATGTCAGCACTTTCCAATCATATTTCTGTATTTTTACAGAGCCATGAATGCAGTATGATTCCATCCCTTAGAAAGGGTATATAAGTTAATACCACACATAAACTTTATTAACTCCCCCTTTTACTTTGAATATTACGTTTTTGTGATCTGCCCATGTTAATACATACTACCTATTGTATTCACAGGTGGCAATCCATGACTTTGCTTTATTTTGGCTTTTTTTTGGTGTGTGTATGTGTGTTCTTTCCTGCCTCTACTAGATTGGTAAAATTATCTGCATTTCTTCTTTTTATTGGGAATTATACATTCCATTTGAATTAACTTAGAGAATACTCTACAATGTGAACATGCATGCTATATTTGATAAGGCTGAAAATGTCTCTGCGTTTCTCTTTTCTATGTGAAAGCCGCAAGGCACAGAGGATCCCCCGTGAAATCCTTTCTGCCATCTTCCATGTAATTGGCAAGAGTTTTATTTCACTCCTTTTTAACCCTTCCATTAGGATATGGGCAGGTGGCTGTATGTGAATATATAGTGTATTGATATTTAGACTTATTTAGTATTACGTGCATTTGGTTTATTACTATTTATTCAGTATCTCCCCCTGCACCCCACACTTTCTCTGTAGGTTCAGTTCCTTTTACTTCAGTTCCTCCTTTCATGGGTCTTTTGGAAAGGCCCATGAGTAGACAAATCTGTTTTCTGTCTGAAAGTGTTTGCATTTTAATCTTACTCCCCTATGATAGATTAAACTACAGAGAGAATGCGGGGTAGGCTAAGTAATCCCTTTGTTGATGATCTCTATTTCCTTTTTTATAACTTTCAAAAATGTGTCTCTTATATGCTATCACACTGATACAAGATATCTTGGGTATAGACTTGTTTGTATTTCTCTTGCCCAGCACTCTGTATGTTTTTTTTTTTTTTAACCCATTTTCAAGATGAGAAAAAAAATTGAGACCATTTCTCTCTAAACATTACCTTCCCCTGGTTTTACATGCTGTCTCAGGTGCATGCAGCCCATTTTTATTCTATCCACTAGCTTTAATTTTATGTTCATCTCCTAATACCAGTGAGCGACATACTAAGTGATTTCATCAAAGCTACATCCCAGTTCCCTAATTCTCTTTCCTTCCACTCAGCTGTATTATTCGTCATGGTTTTTTACGTCTACATCTATATTCATTTCTAAAATTTTTACTTAATTATTTCTCAAAGTCTTTCCAATCTTTGCCTGTGTTCTTTGGTTCCTATTTGTATGTTCTACCTTCATTTCTCTGCCGTTTTGAATGTACTTACAGTCAATGATCTTATAATGCACATAGCATCGACCCCTCCATCTGCCTCATATGCTCCTTCTCCTTCAGGGTGATCCCTTTTCCTGCCTTGTTCATAATGTTTATTAGTAAATCAGTAAGGGGGTTTCAGTAAGGGGTTTTGTCGTATTCTATGTTCTGTATTACAGAAGCATTTCTATAGATTTCACAAACTTGAGTCCTCTTCTCTTTAATGCTAATGTCACATCTTAGAGATTTAACGTCCCACAGGTTATGGACACTTGAGTTCCACAGTATTTAACTTGGGCCAAGGGTTGTGGTTTCTCATGGGGTTCTGTTAGGGTCCCAGGACTGCAGAAGTGGTGGTAGAGTTCCCACTGCACAGATGGTGGTCTTTGAAGCTGCTTTCTTTGTCCAGGGGTCCAGTTCCCCCAGCTGAGCGTGACTCAGATCCCCGTATCACCCCTTCCCACCTCTGTCGGGGTTTTGGACCCATCTCTGTTCTCAGCTCCAGCTCCAGGTCCCCCTTCATTGCTGGCATGGCGGATTTTCCTTTCTACACTTTAAGATTCAATGTGTATTGTTTTGTTTTTATTTCATTTTGATCTAGCATTAGTAGGTACTTAGAGCAAGAAGTAAGGCAAATCGTTTCCTATCTGTTCAAGCAAAGGTATCCATTTTCAGGACCTGATCTGAGCCTGAAAACATGAATGAATTAGTCAGTGAATATAGAAGGGAGGGGCATATCAAGTAGAGAAAAATAGCATAAGGAGAGATTTGGGGGAAAGATCTTACTGGTGTTCGGCTCAGGCGGCACCTGGTATTCCTGGCTGCCTCTACAGGCTGCTCCCCAGGGCCACTCTCCGTGAGTTTCCTAAATGAGAGGCTAGACAAAATGCAGATACGAGAAACAGACTGACTGGGGTCAGAGCCAGAGGCACCATGTCAGCCATGAAACCAGGCATATGGAGCTGGGGGCCGGGTAAGTCAGTGCAGAACAAAACGGAGTCAGAAGACGGAGAGAGTAAGTGAATCTGTTGTGCTCAATCCTCAGACATTCTGGGCTTGGGCTAGAGTCAAACTGGACATTACTGACCAGAGCAGCATCTGTGGCTGTGCAGACCATGTGCCCTGCATACGCGTGTGCATCTTGCGTGTTCATGTGCCTGTTAGAGAGGGCATTCAAGGTGGAGAAAGAGTCTCTGTAGCAGAACATGATGCTTCTCTGTCGTCCTTGAGGCTGGCCTTTCACGGTGGATGTGGGTGGTATAAAAACTTGGCTCCAGAAAGTGTAAGGAGCTTGGTGCCAGTGCAGGAGCAGTTTGAATCTGGAGTACCTAGAAGAGCTGGAGAAGGAAGGAGGGGACATGTGTTAGAACAGCACACTGTCCTCACCACCCAGAGAGACGGATCCTGGAACAAGGGGACTTGGGCCTTGAAATCTAGCAAGGATGGGAGGCAGGCAGAGCCCACTTTGTGGGGAGAGGCTAGGGCCTTGGGTTTCAAACTCACTCTGCGGAGGAACCTGAGGGATCACTCTCTGGAGTCAGAGCAAGGGAGAGCTCAGTAAGCTGAGCTAATTTCCAACAGAGTTGCTCTGCTTTTAACTGGAAAAATAAACAAAACAGGACAGATTGTTAGGGATTTTTACTTTTTTTTGTTGTTGTTGTTGCAGTTTTTGGCCAGGGCTGGGTTTGAATCTGCCACCTCTGGCATATGGGGTCGGCGCCCTACTCCTTTGAGCCACAGGTGCCACCCTGATTTTTACTTTTTTATTTCTTTGTCTTTTGGGTTTTTCTGCTTTGTTTTGAGACAGTGTCTCACTCTGTACCCTGGGCTAGAATGCAGTGGCATCCTCATAGCTCACTGCAACCTCAAACTCCTAGGTTCAAGCAATCCTTCTGCTTCAGCCCCCAAGTAGTAGCTAACTACCCATTCTCAAATTGAGATGAAATTTGCATGACAAAATTCACCTGTTTACGCATTTCAAAGTTTACAACTCAGTGGCTTTTAGTATATTCACAACCTTGAAGGATTATCACCACCATCTGATTCAAGAATATTTTCATCACCCCAAAATCAAACCCTATAGCTGTGAAATAGCCACTCCCCACCCACTCCTGACTTCTCCTCACCCCTGACAACCACTAATCATTCTATCTCTATGGATTTGCCTATTCTGGATATGTTATGTAAATGCAATCACTTAATATATAAGTGTATGACCTGTTTCTTTCACTTATAATTTTTTTCAAGCTTCATTTATGTTGTATGTCTCAATATTTCATTCATTTTCACAGCTGATACTATTTCATTGTAGGAATGTACCACCTTGTGCTTATCTGTTCATGAGTTCATGGACATTTGGGCTGTTTTTCCTTTTCTGCTGTTACAAATAATGCCCCTATGCAAGTTTGTGTCAGGATTTTGTTTGAACAAGTGTTTTTAGTTCTCTTGGGTTTGTAGAATTTTAATTTAAAATGATTCTACATATTTCCCTTCTCCCACCCAAACCCAGAGATGCTTCCTACCACTGACACCATAAGTGGCATAATTACTGTTCCCTAAACAGAGTATGAATACTTCTGGGGGGTTGTGGTGATATGCCACCACATCCCCACATGAAAGCCAAATGCGAAATATAGAAAACATTTTGAAGTGAAAAAATTCATGGATAAGAGGCAAATAACATTTTTATATTAATTCCAGACAATATCCAATATGTCATTGATTCTCAGACATTCATGTTTTAACACCTTTGAACTTAGGATGTATTTTATAATAGAGGCTATGCCACAGTTTAATTTGAAGCATTTTTTTTCCTTTTTTAGTGATAAATTAATGATGTGTCCTATCATAAATACATCTCAGATTTTATGGGTTCTGGTATTATGGAGTACAATCTACAAGTCACATAAAATTTTAAGATAAAAATAGGAGACTTTGGAGTATCCAGATCTGGCTACAATTTCTTTAGAGTTTCCTGACCACTGCCTGTCTTTGGTACACAGTGGTGCAGGCAGTAATCAGCCTGTGAGGATACTGCAAAGCCCGGTGCAGAGGGTTTAACCCTCCTTCTCCACTCTGATTACTGTTTCCTCCATCACCACAGGCTCCCATGACACACACCTCCCTCTGAAATACTTTACTCCAGTGTCAGACGGACTGACATTTTCAAGAAGAATTTCATTTTTAAAAGCCAAGGGATAAGTAAAAGAAAAAAAGGAAGAAAATATAAACAGTACAGAAATGGCCAAGTTTTCAATTATTGTGTTTGTGATATGACCATCCTACAAAAGTAAAAAAAAAAAAAACTTTAGTGGGACATGGATTTCAGTAAAAGTTAGCTAATGATGGTTAGGAGGCCTCAGTTCATGTTCCACGGGTCAGCTGTGTCCCCCGTTCACCTTCTTCTCAACCACACAGGGAAAGTCTTGGCTTCACGAGTTTTTGGATTCCTCCCCTGCTGATTTCCTTCAGCAGGGCTCTTTTGAAAAAGTTCTGGCCCAAGCAAAATGTCATATCTTCTGTCCCTAAAATGCCTGGGGAGTTGCTTGAATAGTTATGAGAATAAAATCTCTTTCCAAAATCATAAAAGAAACACACATACAAACACACACACAAGCTCAATAGCTTAGCTCAAGAAAATTAGCTTTTTCTTTTCAAAGTATTGTCTTTACTGAGGTGGGGCTGCATTGCAGGTGAATAAGTGAGCAGAGCTATTGCTGAAGGATGATAATCTTCACTGTAACTATTCATGTTACTTTTTAATTTTTTTCAGAACAGTTCATTAAAGAATAATTTCAAAACTAATGAATACATTTTCACAGATCTAAGAAAGATGACAACAAAAATCTTAACACTGACTCTAAATCAGACTATCCCGTGTTTCAGTAGTGACTGGGTGAATGCTGCTGAAATAAGGTAAAGGGACCCACAGTAGCTAAAATTAATGCTTGTTTGTCTTTGGATTTAAACTCACAATATGACTACAAGGACTTCTCTTTGAGAACTTATTCTTTTCAATAAATGAGAGTTGTCTCTGCTCAATGCATTTTGCCTTGTGGGAGAAGCATATTTAGCAGGAGGAAAAATCACATTGAATCACTTCATTCATTCCAGACAGCAACTCATAGAAGGTTAAAGGCAGGTTGAAGCGGGTTTCAAAAAAATTATGTTAAAATTATGAGTGGAATCAAAACCACATCTATGGAGAAACTTGGAGGAAATGGGTTTATATAACCTACAGAAAGGAATACTCTTGATGTGGGTGGTAGGGTAGGAAGGAAACCACCTGCAGATACATAAGACATATTATACAAAAGCAAGGACTTATTCTGTGACATGATAGAGACAGCTATTTGTACAATATAAAACAGGTTGTCTACAGTTTTCTAATTGTTCAATCTGCTGGGAGAACAGGGACTGAAGACTCCATTCTTGACAAAGGAAAACACCCCCAGAAAAAGAGGAAAATTGAAAAGTAAGCTGAGTGAGTCAGAACAAAGAAATGTCATCTAGTTTACATTTAAGCTAGCCACTGCTAGCAAGCTTCCTGCCTTTTCTGAAATTCTACCCTATTGGGCATATAGCTTACAAACACCCCTGCTGGGTCTGTGAGCACTCTGAAGAAAAATGATCATAGAAGAGGCTATGGCAAAACCTAGAAAGATACATGAACTGGGTCATTTCCTGCATAGTAAACAGGCAAAGCAGATACCCATTGTTGAGATTTGCATCTGTCTAGGGCAGAGGTCAAGGGAGTAGCTTGAGTCATGAGATATGGGCAGAAGAGCTTATATCCCTTGTCGCAGAGGAAGATCCTCTGTGGTGGTGATGGGAGGACAATTCCTCCTACCCACCAGTTCCTCAGAGGACACTAAAACCAGTGGCATTTTACTCCACAGGGAGCAAGTGGAGTTTAACATGTCCATAGAAATTTGTGTGTGTGGTCTCAAGTGGGAGGCTCTCCCAGTACAAGGCTCAGATATCAGATTTCTGAAGGCTACCCTTAAGGTTAATAATAATAATAATAATAGGATCTGATACGCTCACTCAGAAACTGCTAACATCTTTATTCCCTCCCTCATCTTACTGTCTGGGCAAATAGACTTCAATAAAAGCAGAGTGGAGCAAACACTTGGAGCCATTGCTGGAATCCCCCAAATGGGCAATGGACCCCTGAGCTTCCACTTTTAATTCTTCTCTATGTCTCATGTGTCTTTCTTTACCATCATTTCTGACTCTACATTTCTTCAGTCTGTCACTGCCAGTTTCCAAATATCTTAGTGGACCCTGCTCCCAGGACAGGACTGCAACAAAATCAGCCCAAGACAGGATGATATAGTTTGGGACCATCTCAGTTCGTTAAGAAAGGAGGTGTTCCAGTTGGGAGGCTGCTGTCTGTCAGCCACCAGAGCTCCCTAACTAAACTTTAACAGGCAATTAAGTGATAGAACTTATGATCTTTAACATCCCTTTAAACCTAAAGTTCTAACAACACCCCCAATCTATGATGGGGAAACTGAAATTACCAGTAGTCTCATCAGTAAGGAAAAACACAGGCTCTGACAATATTCTTGTCCCTCTGATTCAAGGTATAAAGCAACCCAACTCAGCAAGATCTTGAAAAGCACACACAGCTCAGCCTGCCTCTCTGGCAATCTCTTACTCATACAAATTAGGGATCATAGGTCACTCCTTTTCAGCAAGTTTATACCTCCCTCCTGATTCCTGGGCCTCTCTACAGGTTGCTGCCAGATCATTGAAAACTCTGACCCATTCCCTACACACCACTTGGGAGGAAATTGCCGGCCAAGGCGCCAGTAGTGTTGAGATCCACAGAGCTCTTTCATGGTGCTGTAGTTCAGGCAAAACAATGTTCCTTTTCAAGATGGATGACCCTCTTGCCAGCAATTTCTTGGATGGAGTGCTCATTCAAACACCCTGGGCTCATTACCAGCTCAGAAATTGTGCAGGTAATTTCTACCCACTGTCCAATCTGTTGCTTCCCCACCCTCACACCAGCTCCCATTCCATCCTTCCCAAGATAGATGTGACATTATACGCACCACTTTACAATCCCTAACCCAGCAGGAGCAGTTAGACACTTCCAACACCATATTAATAAGAGTCCTAATGAAGAACCAAAATAACCTACCTGTCACAGAAGTTATGTCACCCCCTAGGAAAGTTAAAGTGGCAAGTCATTCCACATGTCATCTGTTTTTCCTTTGTTTTTCACTTCATTCTTTCTGCCTGCCCTCAGCCCCTCTTCCTTACACGTGTTAGTTCTTGTTGAGTGATTTCAGCAGACCTGCACTTGATTGCTTAATCACCCATCATTTGCTTTGCTGTTGGTGTGATGTGCACTGAACTGGGAAACAGAAAGAGCTGGGTCGTAGTCCCAGCATCTCCTTCACTTCCCTGTCTAGTGGGAACCTGACATTTTTAGACTCTTCCCCAGGCCAACCTGAGATAAAGCTGTTGCGAGGATGGCAGAAGTTAGCTTTATCTAGAATGACTCTACTCCTGTAGTACTAGCTCCTGCAGATTCAGAAATGGAAGGCAGACTCCCTGTCCCCAAAAAGCTCACAGACTCATGTAGGAGTCAGCAAAAGGCACAGGTCATACAGAGAATCGCTGATTCAACTGTTCAATTCTGCTGTTACAGCTCAACAACAGTCATATACAATATGCAAACGTTCATGCAAACTGTGGCTGTGTTCTGATAAAACCTGATGTATGAAAACAGGTGGGAGGCCAGATTTGACCCCCTGGATATCTTTTTTCTCAAGTCCCTGATTTAGTGGGAGAGACAAACAAGAAATCCAACTGTTGTGATGCTGAATAGTGAGTGATGGGAGAAGAAGGGACTGGTAAAGGGTGGCTAGGGAAGGCTTCCTGGAATGAAAGAGGGAGCCATGGCTTCCATGAGCCATGGCTTGAGGGATGCAGAGCTGCTTAATCTTGGGCCTGCCTCATCTTCCTCCTCTGCCACCATCTTCCTCCGTATACTGATTATCTGGGATTAGACTCTGTTAGACTCTGAGGTTTCTGTAAGCTGTAACTGCATCTTAGCCATCTCTACAAACTGTAACTGTATCTTAGCCATCTCTGAAGCAACAAGGTCAAGTTTAGTGCTTGTATGTGAACAGGTCTTGATGCATTTTTATTGGGTTAAAAAGTATACAACCTTGTACCTCTGTTTTTATCACTGCTGGCTCTCACTCTCTTTCTCAAAAACAGTCTTCTGGCTTAACTCTGTGTTATAGTCAGGTGGAGATTTTGTTTCAATACAAGAGGGTCCTTAGAGCTGGCTGGTGATTAGTTCATATTCTAGAGACAGACTGACTTGGGCATTGTGCTCTGACCTTGATTAGCTGTGTGATCGTGGACAAGTTACTGAGCCTTTTTATTCCTCAGTTTCCTCTTCTGCTAAACAAGAATATGAACGGATTTACATCATAGGATTGCTGTGAGAATTAAATGATTTAGAATGGTTCCTGGCACACAGTAACTGTTCATTAAATACCGCCTAGACCTATGTAGTCCCTATCTACATAATCATCTTGTAGAAAGAGGTAAGGGGAGCCCTTGGTAGCTGCCCCACATTCATTTGGAAATTCTAAACAACTTCCCAGCTACAGCCTTATTTGTTTGTTGTTTTAATCTCCTCTGGTACTACACAAGGAGAAAAGTTGATTGGCAGCTTAACTGTTTAAAATCAATATAAGAAGCACTTGGAGATTAAAGCAATTTAAGCAAGGCACTGACTGGGCTTGGGAGCTAAAACTGCTCTTGAAGGAAGCCAGGGAAGGAGATGAAGAAAGTAGGTCAGAAATGAAACAGTGCACAGCTGTGTGAGTGGAGGTGAGATTGCAACAATAGAGCAGTACTTTTTCATCAGAAAGAGATCATTTCTTTTTATGAAAAAAAAAAAAAGAAAGAAAGAAAATAAAGTAGAACCCAAGGCCCTAATCCTAAAATTGCTCCAACCTAGTACTGATTTTTCTGGCAATTTGAACACACTGAACACACTTGTCTCTCCCCTCTGCCATCTGCTGCCTGGCCTTACAGACACACACACACACACACACACACACGCATGCACACACATGCACACTCTCCCCCCCCCCACCCCCTTGGCCAATCTCTGCAGGAAATTCCTCACCAGGTACAAATAGAGGGATTACATCTCAGCCTCGTTGGTGATGCCACAGGAGACCAAACCTCCCTGTAAGAAACCCAGAGATCCAGCAAGGAGACTGTTGAAAGGAACCAAATCTGTATTAAATCTGCAACAAAGTCAGAAAGTTCTGAAGTAAGTGAGGGAGCCCTGGTACCTCTTTCCCACCCATCTCAGACATACGGGGAAACTTCCATTTCTTGTTCATTTTCCTTTATTTCTCTCATTCTGCTGTCTGTGCTCTAGGAGTTAAACTTTATCAGTCCCACAGTGATTAAGACTTCTTCCAAACTACAACTGTTGCAAGCCAGCCCTTCCTGCTTCCTGCCCTGGTTCCACCCAAACTAGTCTCCTGCTAGGTTAACTTCATCCTCTAACAAGGAATTTCATGCATATTTTCAATAAGAGGGTTTCTTTATTTTGACTTATGTGTAGATAACCTAAATTCCTTATATAATATCGATGATTTTTCTCATACTCAGAGAGCCAAGAAGAAGAAAGCACTTTGGATGTTGGGCCACCCAAAGACTCTGAAGGGCTTCAGATCCACAGCAAAGACCATTGAGATCAAGACTCTGAAGGACTTGAGATCCACAGCAAAGACCATTCATCAAGGAAAGCTTCTCCCCATAGGTGGAGCATTTTAAGCATGATATGGTCGGTATGGTGGGCTTTATTCCTGTGTCCTCTTGGGAAGTCACATACACACATTCACACATACATATCCTTGAAAAAGAGGGGAAAAAGTGTTCTTTACATAAGAACAGAAGCTAACATATGTCATAGGAGTAAAGAAAGAAGAATAGAAACAGAAAAGTTACCATTTTGAAGCCATCGAAGAAATAAGTAATTCAACAAAGGGTCACCCACGAACTCTAAATCAGTGGGTGAAGTTTCTTGAAGAGCAGGATATTCATGGGATTTCAAACTACCATCCCACAGGTCACTTCTAAATTACAGAAGAAAAGAGATCCTTTATAAGGGAGACAGCTTGTAGCCACTACCCTTACCAAATCATCAAATTTAGCAAAAAACCAATAATGTTATGAACTGATGCACATATGATGTACCTCCTGACGGGATTCCATGCCAACTGCATACTACCTTGCCATAAATATTTAAGTTGACTTTTGCCCTGAGGAAGGAGGAAAATCCAAAATCTGGGGACATTCTTTGAGGCAACTTGCCCAGACTCTCAAAAATTGCCAATGACACAAATGATAGGTAGATAGATAACATATATACATGTATACATACCGCATGAATAGACGAGGGGCTACTTAAAGAACAATCAAGAAACATATAAACCAAGTGCAACCATAGACCGTTCACTGTATCCTGAATTTTTAAAACTGTTTCTGCATTTTAATTTTTTAATTAAGAAATATTTCACCATACGGAAAGGTACAGAAAATAAAACAGATGACCATATGATTAACATCCAGACTAAACAGCTGTTAGCATTTTTCCTGCATTTACCTCAGATCCCTTCTACCAAAGAAAGACCAAAAGATAAAGCCAAGGCCACCACCCACTTCCCTCACTTTCTCCTCCTTCCCTCCACAGAGGAACTTCTGCTTGAAGTTGTGTTGTGTGATTCCCACGCCTGACCCCAGGCTTTCCTGAAATATTTGTCTATGCAAAACAGCATTTGCTATTGTTTTCTGTGCATTCAGAATTTACATAAATGGCATCCTATCCTGGATTTTTTTTTTAAGTGCTATAAAGGGAGTTTGGAGAAATCTTGGGGAAATTGCATTGTGAGTTACATGTTAGGGAGTGACCACATCTATATTAAATTTCTTGGGTGTAACATTGATAGGATAGTTACACCGGACAAGGCTTTTGTCCTCTAGAGGTATATAGTCTAAAGTGTCTAGGGTTGAAATGTCATAATCTCTGCAACTTACTTTCAAGTAACTCAGGGGGGAGAAAAGCCAGTGCACGCACATACATATGCAGATAGAGCGAATGTAGCAAAATGCTAGCAATTGTGAATCTAGATGAAGGCTATAAATGTGTCCACTGTAGTATTCTTTCAGATTCTCTGAGGGTTAGAAAATGTTTAAATAAAAATTGAAGGAGATGGAAGAAACCCTCACCTCTTTTAAAATGCTATTAAATTTCCCCTCCCAGGGAGGGTGACGGGTGGGATCTCACCTAATGTGCACAGTGTGAGGGTATTCAGCATGCCTCCTGGGTGAAGGGCTCAACTATAACTTAAACTTTACTTTAGGAATGAAAACAGTGTAACATAAACATTGGTACCCTCATAGTAATGTTTAAAATGTGCTATTATTGCTTGGAGGGCATCCTGAGCTATGGAACAAAAATTCTCAGTTTCCCTGTCCTTTCCTGGGCCCTAACCATTATCAAAGATCTCAGCTTCATCACTCAGTTTTTTCTCCACCGCACCCACCTATCTTAATGAGGAGGATTTGTTTCAGGTGTTGTGATGCTGAAGCCGAACGACAGCGAGAAGAGGAGGAAGCCTGTGGGCTGAGGCTGGAGAACAGCATGCACGGGGACGGCAGGACGGGAACTGCGGCTTGCAGCAGGAAGCGGCTGATGGAAATCTAGTGGGGTGGATGAATCTCTGCCCCAAAGTCGCCTTCTGTCAACTTTACCAGCAGCCCTCATCCCAAGATGGGAGCCTCACTCTGTCACCACCACTGTCACCTCTATCTGCTGTTGTTAGAACCCACCAGTGACTGCCCTAGGTAATAATATGACATACATTGAAACTTCCATTTCTGTTCATTTTCTTTTATTTTTCTTATTCTACTCAGTCTGTGCTCTAGGAGTTAAACTATCAGTCTGAAAGTGACTCAGGCAGGGCCAAGGACCTGCATAGGGTCCCTGGGTGCAACTGAACTACCTCCCAACTGAATATCTTCAGCTGCCGTCTCAGATCGGATCTGACTGTCTGGAGCCTCATTCTGATTCCATCTTCCAGAAACTCTGGCTTCTGCCCTTCCAGCCACAGTAGATGGGGCTGTCCTTCTTCCTGTGCTGCCTGGCTACTGGTCAGAGGGTCCAGTGACCTGTGGAGCTGTCCCCCCACCACTGACAAGCACAGTGATTGCTCCAGGCATCTTCCCTTGCTCATTTGCCTTTAGAAAATCCCCTTAATGTTCTGTTCTATGGAAGGAGCAAGGTCTCTCAACCCTCCGTTTCTCTTGTTGTTGCTATTATCTTGCCCTTTAATTAAATCTGACAGTTAGGCAGGCGTGTTTGAGCTCAAGGCAAACCAAGGCCAAGTGGAATCCGGGCAGGGCGTTCTGCCTCTTGAGAGCAGGAGTCTCAGCACAAAGCCCGAAGCAGAGCAAAGGGAAAAATCGATAGTTCTCAGCCACACTCATTTTCAAATGTGAATGGTGCTTGTGATTAGCGAGGGAGGAGGTGGGGAAGTTTCACTCTTGAGTTGTTTTGTTGTGTCCCTGGCTGTTTTTGTGGTCTTTGCCTACCAGTCCAATTCACAAGTTTAACATCAGCTGAAGATCTACACAATGAATCGCTCAGAATGATGACAGTTGCCTCAGTTAGGGTGTCTCCCTTTGCCTCGTTTCTGGGTGATTTTTGAGATTCCATGAAGTGTATGGACAGCTGTACGGTCAGCTTATACTCAAGGGGGAAAGGAGCATTTATCACATAACACCACAAATCCAGAGTTATCTAGACTGAGAAGGGTGCACTTATGAGCATGGTTTAATAGGAGGGCTGACCTAGTCAGGATAGGGAAAAAGAAGGGATTGGGCAGACGCCAAAATGATTGGGAGCTTGGCAAATTGTGGGTGGACGCATGTGCGGTGTGTAAGCTCAGGCACTTGTAGGGTGTGTGGAGGAATGTGGTTGAGAAGTGAAGAACACTGTTCAAGGCCAAGGGAAATTCAGGCATAGACCTTGAAGGTGGCTCTGGGCAAGAAGTCAAAAGTCAGAAGTGCTGATTCTCTCTGCTGAAGAGGGGAATTATGGAAGCCACATTGCAATAGGATATTCTACACACCCCAGTATCTTCCAGAAGATCTAGGAAGGTCCAATTTCCCCAGAAACGTCTCTATTAATTACCCAGTGACAGCGAGACCTTAAACTCCACCAGTAGCCAATATAATTTTTGCATTCACTTTGCCCTTTATTTTTAAAGTGTAAACAATAAGCCATTTATCCACTGGGGGTTTTTGCCCCCAGCAAATCTTTATTAGGCACCTGTGCTGAGCCAAGTATAAGTCTAGTAATTGAGGTTACAGCAATGAACTTGACAGAGACAGTCTCTTCCTCGTGGAGTTTACAGTGGGACATTCACACCCTGTAAAAGCGTGACTGTCTAGAACTGCTTCTAGGATAGCATGAATCACTTCTGTCTAGAGTAATGGCTTTGCCTCTTAACTCCAGTGGTTGCTTTGATTGGAGTACAAAGTAGATTAGATGGGATGAGAGAAAGAGGTTGCTATGCTGTGTTAAAAAAAAAAAATGAGGATTTTGAGATTCCTGGGTAAACGCAAGAAAAGAATTAAGTGCTTCCTTTTGCCAGTGGTGGCGATTGTGGAGGAATCGCTATGAAGGCCTCTGGCACAAGAGAACAAGGTGGTGGGGCGTTGCCTGCCTACTCCTAAGGGCCACACGCCGCCTCTCTACCATATGTGGATCTTTGCACCTAACGATGTTGTGGCCAAGTCCTGCTTTTGGTACTTTGTGTCTCAGCTAAAGAAGATGAAGAAGTCTTCAGGGGAAATTGCCTACTGTCTGCAGGTATTTGGGAAATCCCCCCTGCGGGTGAAGAACTTGGGAATCTGGCTTCGCTATGACTCCCACAACGGAACCCACCACATGTATCGGGAATACTGAGACCTGACCACCGCAGGTGCTGTCACCCGGTGCTATCGGGCCATGGATGCTGGGCACCGTGCCCGGGCCTACTCAATCCAGATCATGAAGGTGGAGGAGATTGCAGCCAGCAAATGCCGGCGGCTGGCAACAGAGCAGCTCCATGACTCCAAGATTAGGTTCCCACTGCCCCATCAGGTCCTACGTCTTCAGCACAAGCCACACTTCACCAAGACGCCCAACACCTTCTTCTAGGTGCAGGGCCCTCTCACCCATCTCTGCCCAAATAAATTCATGCCC
>CAUYQV010040348.1:0-16833 GCA_963574575.1 Galagoides demidoff
TTGTGGCGGGCGCCTGTGGTCCCAGCTACTTGGGAGGCGGAGGCAGGAGACTCACTTGAGCCCAGGAGT
Source organism: Galagoides demidoff (assembly GCA_963574575.1). Classification (NCBI taxonomy): domain Eukaryota; kingdom Metazoa; phylum Chordata; class Mammalia; order Primates; family Galagidae; genus Galagoides; species Galagoides demidoff. The sequence goes on from CAUYQV010040348.1 coordinate 70, forward strand.
TGGAGGTTGCTATGAGCTGTGATGCCATGGCACTCTACCCAGGGGGATAGCTTGAGGCTCCGTTTCAAAAAAAAAAAAAAAAAGAATGGAAGAAAAAGTATCCAATGTACTCAAGTTACTCTTAATATTATAAAACAATGCCTAATACTTCATTTATGGTAGAAATTGCAAGCCTAAATTATCTATGTTACATATAATTTTTCAGCTAGTGATTGGTAAAATAAAAATATTTCATAGTACCCTCTGCTGATGAGGTTCTCATACATTCTTAGTGTGTTCAAAAATGTTACAAATCCCATGAAGAGAAGCTTAGCAATATCTAGCAAAAAACGCACAGAAAGTTACCTTTGACCTAGTAATCCCACTGTTAGGAGCCACCTAAAAGACACCCTGGAAAGAAACATAAAAGAAATATGCACAAAGTTGTTCATTGCAGAAAAAAATAGCACAAACTGGAAACAGCTCAGATGTTCATCTTTTAAATTGGATTAGTAGATTCTACTAGGGGGCATCTACACAATGGATTCTGGAAAGTTGGAAAAAATCAATGAAAAATATAACTAAGTACTGATATTGTTCAAATTCTAATCTACATTATTGAGAGTAAATAAAAGTTTAAGAAGTATGTAAGTATGTATGCATAGTACCATTTATTTAAGGAAGGAGATGGATAAGCAGCAAGATGTAGATAACGGGAGGGAGATGATAGATTGGTATGCTGATAGAGAGATGTATTTCATTTTCAAGAAGCAAAAGAACAAATCAAAAAAATAAGAAAATCCTTTTAAAGTAGCTATCTATAGGGAGAAGGGCAGTTCTTGAAGGGCATCTTTGATATATTTTAAAATGGTTTGTCTTTGGATTCATGTAAATACATAATTATAAAAGAAAATTAAAGTGCAATGGGAAATTCATAAAAATAAGAGAAAAGTAAGTAAATGTAAATGTGCACTCAATTTGTGCCATAAACTACAGAGAGAAATTACACCAAAGAAATTTAAAACATAGTAATTAACTGCACCTCTCTAGTATCATAGGCACTGAGACAAAAAAATAACTGAGAAAGAAATCTTAGGCTGTTTTCTGTAACTATGTTGTTGATGGTAACATCAGTATTGTCATTCTAAATCAATGGGTATAAAGCTAATGAACGATTATAAGGCATGCTGGTTCTGTTATTTCTAAGGTCAAGGAGAACAAGGATTCATGGGGGAAGGCAACACAAAGTTGTACGATACAAGAAGTTAAGCAAAAACCAGTCTGAGGTCCTGAATTATATGAGTATAAACTAATGAGTATAAACTCTGAACACATTTACCTCCATCCTAGCCTTCTCCACTGCAAATGCCTACAAACAAACAGCAAATCAATTACAACAAGCACCTCACCATCCAAAATGTGGCCTTGTAATTATATCTCCAAGACTCCTGGAAGAAATAAGGGAATGTAAAAAACAAACCTGAACATCTTATTAAACCAGGTAATAAGGAAACTAACAAAGACCACAAAGAGTCATGTAGAAAGAGCTGTGTCAACTGTAGGAGGCCCCCACTTACTCTGATGGGATAATATGAACATCAATAAAGATAACTGCGATGGATTGAAACATATTGAATAGATTTAAGTTGCTGGATTCATGATGATATGAAAGCAACAATGTCAACCATGAAAAAAATAGTCACTGGTGAGCAAAGGTATTGTTTTGAAATTTGACAAATAAAAGAATCAAACATTTATATTCCCGAGTATAAACAAACCATACTGCTGGTAAACAAATAGTAGATGTAGGGATTTTTTTTTTTACTGAATTATTCCAAATTATTCCAAATAATTTACTCAATTATTCCAAATTAGGCAAATGAGAAATGACAGCATAGAATATAAATATTTTTTAATCCCAATGATGTAAGGGAACTTCACATTCATCGCTGATGATGGTCAGTTTCACAATAATAAAAAGAGCAGGTGTAATGTGTTTCCCCCCTGCAGAAACATAAGTCCTTTGATTAAATAGTTCTTCCAAAATGAGAAGGGAAAGTGGGAGGAAGGGAAGGGGAGGTGAGGAGAAGGAAAGTGGAAGAGGAAGCCAAGTCCTGATAAGGTTTCTCAATGCAACTACCAATTTAAGGAAAATGCTGTAAATATAATGCGTGGCTAGTGACACGGGAAAAGCAGTAAGGAAAGGCTACACTGGAGAAATCATGACGGATAGATTATTGTTTTTCTTCATTTGATTGTTGGCAAAAATTAAATCGCAGAGGAAAAATATGAAACTAGAACTTCAAAACACTTAAGACACGTCTCCATCAATTGCAATACCAAAAAATTTGTGAAACCGGGTATAAACATCCAGTCTGTTTAAGAAAAAGACATCTATGAAACAGAAATTTTACATCGAGAGAAATATGATATTAATGTACATTGATTTTTAAGTTTAATGATGGTGTTATGATTATGCTTCAAAATTATCTTTACAAAATGTATTGTGAAATACTGTTGCCTATATCTAAATCTTGTCTGAGATTTGCTTTAAAATCATGTGGAAATAGGGAAAGGAAGGGAGGCATGAAAGAAACCAGACAATACATTTTAACTATGGGAATTAACTGTTGGGTAATCAGAGTAGAAGGGTCCATCATACTGTTTTATTTGCTTTCTAACACATTGGAAACTTGTCATAATACAAAGTTTTCAAGAAACAAAATGTAAGGGATAAACTTGAGTCAAAAGCCAACCAGCACATGTTGCTAATAATAATAGATTTCTATTAAAACCAAATAACTTATCTGGGTTCTCTAAATTTATGAGAGGACAAAAGGATATGTTTTCTGTGGAAAGGAGAATATACTGGAAATTTTATATATATTTGAGATAAAAATAGAGTGGGGAGGGAGGAAAGAGAGAGAAAAAGAGGAAAGAAGGGAAGGAGAGAGGAAACGAGAGAGATCTGGAAATCAATGTCTTAAGTCTATCTGAGAAGTACTGATTTCAAAGTTTGGGGGTTTTTTTAATTGTGGAAGAATATATAAACAAAAGTCATGATATTGTCTGACCTCTCAGACGATATGACTTACTTAAGTGATTTTCTCTTAATAATTATGTAAATCAACAGCATTGCATTTGCTGGCACAGGTATGGCTGTAGAATGCCTCGGCGCCTGTGGCTCAATCGGCTAAGGCGCCAGCCACGTACATCTAAGGTGGCGGGTTCGAATCCCCATCCCGGACCCACCAAACAACAATGATGGCTGCAACCAAAAAAATGCCCGGGCGTTGTGGTGGGCACCTGTAGTCCCAGCTACTTGGTAGGCGGAGGCAGGAGACTCGCTTGAGCCCAGGAGTTGGAGGTTGCTATGAGCTATAATGCCATGGCACTCTACCCAGGGGCATAGCTTGAGGCTCCGTCTCAAAAAAAAACTCAGTGCAAATATCAACTTCACTATGTCTCTCCACTGTTCTTCTCGCAAAAGACCCTGTACTCTCTGTGATTAGAAGGAAAGGGTCACAGCAGTTTGAATTATCTTTGACGTTTGTCTTCTGTTCCAATAAGCCCTCTGTGAGAGCAAGAAGTTTGTCTACTTCTTCAGGGGAGATGGCAGTCGGAGAAAAGAATATCAGCTTTTGTCATTTCTGCAACACGTAGCTAGCTGTAGACATGAGAAAGTCACTCGAACTCTCTGAAATGTAGTTTCCTCAAGTATAAATTAAGTTTAATTGGGCCGTTGGGGGTCATTATGAGGCTTAGAGATAGGTGATGTATGTGCGGTATCCAGAGGAATCTAGTACACAGTTGGCATTTACTTAACAAGAGTCACAATTGTGTGTGCAGGAGGGTTAAGGTGGTGCCATAATGCACCACTTTGCTTCCCAGGCACCTGCCACACAAGACATATCTGTTGAATGCACGTATGAACTCTTGGAACATATGAAGTTTTGCATTACTCCTGCCATAACTTTCTTCAGTCTTTGTTTGGAGATTGTCAATACTGAAAACAAATTCTATCCTAAATTAACTAAAAGTTAATTTTCCCTCAACAGCAAATTTCCAACTCCATTCATATTTCTCACAGGTCTCTCCTTGCATGACAGCAGCTCTGATAGCCTTTCCAGAAAAATAATTCTAAAGCTGCTTTGAAAGGTGGACTAGGCTCTGGTAAACAAATAGTAGATGTAGGGATTTTTTTTTTACTGAATTATTCCAAATAATAGGCAAATGAGAAATGACAGCATAGAATATAAATATTTTTTAATCCCAATGATATAAGGGAACTTCACATTCATCGCTGATGATTGTCAGTTTCAGATTTGTAGCTACCAGCTACAAATCAGCGTAGCTTCTCCAGGGGAGTACCTCGAAGGGGACCCTAGTGATATTCAGCAATGTGGCATGTAGCACTTTTTCTAGGATGAGTTCTTGAACAGAATTGACCTCTTAATCATAAGATACTGTTAGCAAAGTTAACTTGTTTTACAAATGCCAGCCATATCCCAGACAACATAACTAAGACTTACCCAATCATTGGATGAAATTTCAGAATTTATTTTATGGCATGTGAGTCTCCATTTTTTTTTTTCAAATAAAAGCTTAGTTTCATCTTTTGGACAAAGTCGTTGTTGTCCAGTCAATAAAAGTGGCATAATATAAGAACAACAAAAAGGGCATTGGATGAGAGAGTAAGGTGGTAGGTGGAGTGAGGTTATTTTGATAGTAAGATAACTTAATATGGATTTGTTCTTCTGACACCAATATGATTAGTTTCCAAAGGGAAGCTCTACTGAAACTATCTAAGACTGGGAGATTTTTATCCATGCAATAGAATTTTCCATCTGCCATACTCCATATTGTTTTTCCTTGTAGATCAAATCTCATGGAGGAAACAGACTTTCTACTATCTCCCTACTAATTTCACTCATCATAGACGTAGACACAATATAAAGACAACTTAAGAGGCAGCTAAGCTAGTTATATTTAACAACAAAACAGTCACCGAACTTTGCCATGACTGTGATGTCCTTTCTGTAGAGATTTAACCTAACTTGAAATATCAATTTCCATGTCCTTAAGTGAAACTAGTGATTTTCAGAAGCCCAGCTAGCAGAAAATTTGGCGTTTTAAAGTGAAAATATATTACAATACTAGCATCTTTCTACTCACTCCTCCCACAAATTATTCATTTAGACAGCTTGTGAATTGGATTTGCAACTAGTGTTATGTCTTACACAGAACAAAACAGAGAATGCCTGGTGGACTTCATCAGTTAATTACACAACATGTGATGTCAGATCTCACATAATGCTTTATTGGCTGGGACTTCTATTGATAAGCTTTTACAAATATTAACTGTGTGCCTTCTCTGTATGTTTAGAAAACTCACTAAGATTCCTTGGGTGTTCTTAGATACTCAGATTGTGCTTGCCCAGTAGATGCTATTTTAGATATGACTTGGGACATCATCAAAGTTAGATAGTTTTTGTTCCTGGTGCCCCAAATTAACTTTGGATCACCAGAGAGAGAGGAATATGATTCAGTGAAGTACTATGAATGAAGGTTAATTTTAAATGAGTAATAAAGTAAAATATTCTTATACCTCTTTTCCCCCTTAACTTTGGGTTAATGTGATATGAATATTGTAGATAATTAGAAAGTCTCAAAATGCATTCTAAATTCATAATTTTTTTTTTGCTTTTCTTAATTGCTTTTGCACATTCTTCTTGTTTAACTGATACCCCAAAACGATGATAGAAAAGCTAGTCCTCAGCTCCTGCCAGCCATAAATCAACATTTTTTTGGCACAATGAGTTTTCATTTTATCTCTGGTATGCAGCATCTAAGAATTGATGTGTTCTAACTGTACTTTTAAGGACAGATTTTCATGTGAATACAAGCACTGGCATTTAAACAAAGAAAATCATTAATCTGAATCTAAACTTTCTATTAACCATTCAGAGTTTTCCTTTTCTCTGTTTGTCCTTCTTTTTCCTTTCCTCAAGGTCGTTTCCTGCCATTTCCAAAGGCGTTTTATATCCTACCACGTGTTGTCTGTGGCCTGTTGGATGAAGGCCTCAGTGATTATTTTGTAGTGAGCTAATGAAAGGTAGATGAACCTTGACACACCTCTCAGGGTATAACTCATATCTCCAGGATTTATCCACTTTAGACACTAAACAGTTAATCTAATCATCTCATTTTATTGCTAATTTAGAAAAGCTTTTTCCCCTCTAAGTACACTCTCACTTTTCTAAATTCACTGCTTATGACCCAAGTCTTTTATGCACAGCGCTATTACCAACAGCTAATCCCTCTTACTTATTGATAATTGGACAAAACTGAACAACGTGCCAACTCCCGAACACAGCATACGACTGAGGGTTCTATTCAGTTATTCCCAAAAAACCACATTGGTTTCCAAGTTTGGTTCTTTTGTGGCATATCAATGGGAAACAAGTGAGAGATTTTCTCATTGCTTAGGAATTTCGCCATTTCGAACCTGCTCATTGAACATTCTCTCTAAGGAATAACATTTACCGCTAACAAAGTTCACAGATCTTCCTTTTTTTTTTTTTTTCTAACAGTTCAACTAATAGTCCGCAATGTCTGTTTACTGAAATAATTATTTTAGTGCATATATTTAAATCATAATTATACAATAAGTATCTCTTCCAGAACTTGGTTTATTTTGTCGATCCAATGCAAATTCAAAGGAAAGATGCCCCAGCGTCTGGGGCCCATGCAGATTTATCACAGGATTAAGCCACAGGCACTACTCTCTATCTGGTTAATTAATTCTTGAAATCATAGAAGCCTATGATTTGATACCACGTAGAAATGGATGCAATACTTTCTTAAGGGATAGTCTATCAAATTTTGAAACAATACTACAGCCTGAACATAGGTTTAGAAAGAATTTTCTATCTTTAAACTTAATAAACATATTTAATGGCACCGGCTTACACTAAACAAGCCTTTGGGGCATATGTTAGGAAGCAAGGACAAAGACTTTGGCAACTGAATTATTATAGAATGAAATTAAATGCTTACAACAGGGTAGCATTCAGAGATGCTCACAAAGAGGGGACAATGCGGTTCACACATTCATGCCTTGAATTTATGCCCGCCCGGATTCAATGGGATAGTGTTGGCTGCCTTTCACTCCCTTCAAACAGACACAAGGAACTGAGGGGCCAGCACAGAACACACAGACCTTCTCTGCGTCGGTTCTCCCCCAAACCTGCTTTTCCATTTTCTCCCCCTAACATGACCATGTTTTCTCACAGCCTTTAACATACTTCACATGTTGATTTCCCTAGAAGTCTGATATTAAAACACAGATGGGAAGTCATGCATTTTCTTAAATTTGAGCACTTATGGTTAGAAGAATTGGGAAAGTGGCCAATACATGAATTGAAATGACACTCAGAGTTAGAAAATTGGCCATTTAAGTAAGTTGCGTGACTCAAGACACAGCAAGAAAAAAAAATGGAATGCAAAAAAAAAAAAAAAGAAGAAAACGACAAGCATGTGAAGAAATCAGCTGTATTGAATCCTGGATTCCCCTCTCTTAAAGCAGTATTTATATACTTTTAAGAAATTATTTTGTAAGTCACCAATACAAAAATGACATTCACCCTAAATTAGATATACCATGTGCTTTCAGGTTGCTTATACCTTTCCTTTGAGAGCTTCTGTACTGAGTAACTCATCAGCATAGATGCTACTTTCTTCATTCATTTGCTCACTTACCCATGTACCAAATACAATTGCCCCCTGCTCTGCACCCTGCGTGAGGGAAGTAAGATCTTCCTATGGAAAACATTAATTTCCAGAGGATGTGGCAAAGCCATGGCATATTTTCATCAGTGAGAGCTTGTCATGGTGACAGAATGGGAGATCTGTCAGAAAGATGGCCGTCTCCACGTCAGGGGCCCACCAGGAGCAAGACTCAGAGCATGGAGGTCTCTGGAATTTCTTTCCAGGCACGAAATCAAGTCCTAATGTCTACCGCATTCATCATATGTAATAAATTAATCTCTTGCCCATTCCTTCAGATGGTAAAAATAATGCATCTTGGAAGAATTGACAAAATGGCCTCTTAAATTATTTCCTATGTTACAGAGTTTCAATGAAAAATCCCAGATGAGAAAAGACATATGCGCCCATGTAACAACTGCCTACATAGGGCTTGAAGCTTGATTTTGGGAATTAGGGAAGCCAGAGTCTCTCTCTCTCTCTCTCATACACATACACAGTGAGTATAATAGCGTTTGGTTTGGGTTATTTGGTTTGACTATTCAAAACAATTAAACTATTAACATATTCCTTTCCCATGTGGTTATTTTGCTTGTTATTTTTTGGTTGCCTTCTGAGACAGATCCGTTCTCTGCTCTTCCCTGCCTTGCTTTGTGAATGGAGCCTTACCTCCATGAACTGCTCACTGCCTTCTACAAGGGTTGTACTATTGTTGAAACCCCAAAGGGAGTTTGGCCTTGATCTAGTTCAATGATTTTCAAATCCCTGGTGTGAGAGAGGAAAGTGTGCCACAAAAACGTTTAGGGATTATTAATTAAATTATTTTCAAAAGAAGTTCAAAGTCCAGTAAGCATACACATATATTGTTTTTTTTTCACTCTTTTAGCAACATAATTTAAGTGTATTACAGAAGTTTAACTATAGGTTCAAGTGTGCCATGAAATAAAAAAGGTTGAAAACCGCTGGTCTAATTACTCATTACACTAAGATCCAATTATTGAGACAATGAGGATTGTGGGATATCACTGTACCTGGAGATAGGTTGGAGGGAAACTAACAAGGGGTTGCATGCGGGAAGGTTTGCAGGAGGGGGATGGAACTGGAAAATGTGCTTCTTAGCAAAGTATCCCAGGAATGGAAGAAAAAGCATCCAATGTACACAGCCCTTTTATGAAACTAATCTATAGCTCTCAAGCAAAAAATACAACTTAATTCTAGCCCAAAAATATGGGGAGGGGGTGCGGAAGGTGAGGGGAGAAGGGTGGATGGGGGGTGGGAGGGTGATGGGAAAGATTACCTATATTTCTGCCTAACAAGGGTACAAGTGAACTTTTCTAGAACTAGAATATAAATGTGTTGATACGATGATTACCCGAATGATGTGAAAGTTATGTTGACCAGCTTGATGAAGGTGTTTCAAATTGTATATGAAACAGCACAATGTACCCCATGTTTGCATCAATGTACACAGAAATCAATTAATAAAAAAAAAAAATCAAAGGGGCCCAACCAAAAATATATATATATATTTATTTTTATATAACAAAAAAAAATTTAGGGCTGCACCTATGGCTCAAAGGAGTAGGGCCCCAGCCCCATATGCCAGAGGTGGCAGATTCAAACCCAGCCCCAGGCAAAAACTGCAAAAAAAAAAAAAAATTTAATTAAAATAAATAAATAAAATTAGTGATGTGATAGAATCAGATCAGTGACCTGCCCAGGCAGAACTGACCCGCCCAGGAAGGATTGAGTGCATGTCCCTCCTAGGAAATGGTGAATGGACCAATCCCTGCCCTTCTGACTCTTTAAAAATCCCCATCCACCATAGCTCACAGGTACATTTCTTCCTGGTCAGGAATTTCACCCCAACTGCACCCATGTGGAATAAAAGTCACATGGGACTCCATGTTCCTTTTGTCTCACACCTGGGAATAATCTTTCATCTTTGGGTCCAGAACCTCTCAGCATGAACATTAAAATCTCAACATTTAAGGCCCAGCATGGCAGCTCACACCTGTAATCCTAGCACTGCTTGAGCTCAGGGGTTTGAGATGAGCCTGAGCAAGAGTGAGACCCTGTCTTCTAAAAGTTGTGGGGCATTGTAGTGGGGACCTATAGTCCCAGCTACCCAGGAGACTGAGACAAAAGGGTCTGGAGCCCAGAGTTTGAGGTTGCTGTGAGCTATGACACCACAGCACTCTTCACAGGACCACTGAGTAAGACTCTGTTTAAAAAAAAAACTTAACATTTAGACAGCAGAGATGGAGGAATAGCCAAATGGAAAAAGGAAGAGGCGAGAGAGAGAGAGAGAAAGTAAAGTAAGTAAAAAGAAGAGACACTGTTGTTTTGGAGGGTTTTTTCTTTGTTGTTGTTGTTTGGGGGGGTTGTTTGTTTGTTTGTTTGTTTGAGAGAGAGAAGCTCTTACTCTTACCCACGCTGGAGTGCAGTAGCACAATCATAGCTCACTGTGACCTTAAATTTCTGAGCACAAGAGATCCTCCTGCTCAATCTCCTAAAATTCTGGGATTACAGGCCTGAGCCACCACACTCAACCAGAACTGCCTTTAAAAAGTATCACTGCCTTAAAAAGGAAGGAAGGAAACCTGTCACTTCTATAACATGGATGAGCTTTGAGGACATTATTTATTCTAAGTGAAATAAGTCAGTCAAAAAAAGACCAATACTGCATGATTCCACCTACAGAAGATATCCAAAGTAGTCAAATTCGTAGAGACAAAAAGCAGAATGGAGGTGCCAGAGCTGGGAAGAGGAGGAGATGGAGGCTGTTGTTTAATGAGTATAGAGTTTTCCTTTCCCAAGGTGAACAGAGTTTGGGAGGATTTTTGCTCAGCAGTATGAATGTACTCAACACCCCCCAACTGCAAGGTTAGAGAGGGTGGCTCTCCACTGTCCTCCCAGTGCTTTGGGAGGCTGAAGTTCAAGGTTCACTTGCGCCTAGGTAGTTCGAGACCAGACTCTGTCTCAACTAAAATAATTAAAAATCAGCTGGGTGTGATGATACCTACTTATAGTCCCAGCTACTTAGGAGGCTGAAACAAGAGAATCTCTTGAGACTAAGAGTCTAATGTTGCTGTGAGCTATGATCCCATAGCACTCTACCCAGGGCAGAATGAGATCTGTCTCAAAATAATAAGAAGTATCACCAATAGATAACTATATGATCCCATACATGTAAAACTATATATCCAAAAAGAGATGCTTGAAAGGATATAATCAAACCAATGGTTATTCATGGAGATGAGATTTCGGATGACTTATTTTTCTTCATATTTAAAAATACTTTTAAAATTATTTACAAGGACTATGTTTATAATCAAGGGAAAATGTATATTGTTGTGAAAAAACATATAAAAATAAGCATTTCATGCCAGAATACTTTCACCTCCCCTCTCCCTCCAGGCTGGACTGTCCTGCTCATCACACCACACCCACAGCTGGACTCTGACTACCCTGCAGGTGAACATGCTGCCTTCTGGTCAGCCTCTGGCTCTGTGATCCCAACTGAATTAAGCCACCAAATTACTTTTCTTTTGGGGGATCTAGCACTTATACTCCAGAATGGAGGAAGGGGAAACCATAGTAATGATTTTTTAAAAAATCAAAAACCTCATGTTGGTTTGTTAATGAATTTTTAGAAGAAACTACATACATTATAGGTAAAAGTGAGTGTCCTCATCAGAAAGTAGGAAGAGCTCCCTCTCTCCCCTCTCTCTCTTTTCTGCTCTCCCTTCTCTTCCCCACTCTCTCCTCATGTCTCTCCCCTCTTTTCTCTCTTCTTTTCTTTTCTCTTATCTCTCCTCCTTGGTGCTGCTCTGCAGCCTCCCTCCCCCACCAATAAAGACCTTCAAGACCTTCCATACAAGAAAAAAAAAAAAAAGAAAGAAAGAAAGAAAGTAGGAAGAGGTCCCAATGAGGCAAGGGAGTAAAGCAGAGCTAGACTCTGTCCTAGTAACTCTGCACAGGCATTAACCAGGCAGTCTGTGTCAAGTCCTAAAGCCACTAATTGCTACCCCTACTGCAGCAGATGTCTCTATTATAATCTACATGCCCTTGGAAGGGTACATGTTAGACCTATACAGTAACCTTGTAACTTCCCTAACCTTCTGTAATCTTTGAGGACAGGTGGCCCTGCACCAAGGGCACAGGCCAACCTGACCTTTTCCTGAATCACAAGACTTTCACGTGCAACCAATCCCTAAAATGTATAAAAGGAAGGGCAAAGATTGAGCCAGTGGGCTTGGTCTTGGGGACACTAGTCCGCTGAGTCTCCCAACCCGTGAATAAAGCCACTTCCTCTTCCAAATGGTGCCTGGGGTCTTTTATAAAGCTACCCAGAACACCCCCAGGTCTGCTAATCTGTACCCAGCCATTGTGCAAATAAGAAAAAGGTATCTCATCCTCCAGACAGATATTTCCAGGCCCCAAGGTGGTGGCTTAGAAATCTCAGCACAGGCTGAATTTCAGTCCCCACTGACTCCCCTACCAGGGCCTTTTTGTGCACAAGACAAACTGTATGCCTGCCAAGAGTAACTCCAGAGAGCACAGCGTTGACACTCCAGACTAGACTTTCTCCAATACCCCGCCCATCACTGGTGCAACCTCCCTCTTCAGGTGTGCAGCTCACTCCTGGGAAAGCAGTTGGGCCATGTATTCTTGTGAGATATTCTATTGCAGCTATAAAATACATTAAAACCAAGTACGTAAGTAAATTGAAATGTCTGTCTCTGAATTGCGGTGGACAGGGAATTCCCTTAGGGCAGAGTGTGGATCTCATCCATCAAGACAGCCCAGCAATGAGGACAGCTCCTGGTCTGCAGAAGGCACTAAGTATTTATTTGTTGAATAAAACATTAAATAATGGTAGAATAGGTACCTTGCTGAGCCAGAAACATCTCAAAGTATTGCATAAAATATGCAACCCCTTTTAAAGTGCATCAGCAAAGAAACAATTTAGTAAGAAATATTCAGAAGCTACATGTGAATAAGAACAGAAATCCAGAGAAATAAGAATACTTCAAAGCTGAGTTTTGCCTTGAGGGCATTTCCCAAACTTGGTGAAATTGAGCTTCTATTGGCTTAGCCTCCCAGGGTGATAAAACGGAAGACAAAGCCCAAGGTCTTCTCTAAGAAGGAATTTTATTGGGAGAATCCCCTCCTTTCATCCCTACATAAAGCTGAGAATTTTTTTTTTTTGAGACAAAGTCTCGCTATGTCACCCTCAGTAGAGTACTGTTGCATAGCAGCTCACAGCAACCTCAAACTCTTGGACTTAAGTGATTCTCTTGCCTCAGCCTCCCAGTTAGCTGAGACTGCAGATGCCCACCACAACATCCGGCCATTTTTCTGTTGCAGTTGTCATTGTTGTTTAGCTGGCCTGGGCTAGGTTCGAACCCACCAGCCTCAGTGTATGTGGCTGACTGTAACCACTGTGCTATGGGTGCCGAGCCACAAAGCTGAGACTTTTTTAAAGCCTCACCTGTAGAGTGAGGTAAAATAGAGCTAAATCTGTTCTTTTCCAGACTCAAGAAAATTTGCCTTTTTTGAATCTGGATACTGAGTTAGGGAGAAAAACACATTCTCCAACAATTAATCATCAAGCCACTCATCTCTTGGATGTGTATCTGGAATTCATACCACAGGGTGACTTTAAAAAAAAAAAAAACTTCAGATTAGTAATTTAGTTTAAAATGACTCCAGGAAAAAATACCTCAGATGCCTCGTGGAAACCAATGCAAATCTGCTCTTTAAAAACCCACTTTGACAGGGCAGGGCCTGTGGCTCAAGGAGTAGAGCACCTGCCCCATATACTTGGGGTGGTGTGTTCCAGCCCGGCCCCAACCAAAAAAAAAAAAAGCCTACTTTGACCTAGGGCCCTAAAAAATTTCACATATAAGTTTTCCAGAAACGTGCTCACGGTCAAAAATTACAAAACACCATAGCTCAGTCGGCAGGGCGCCAGCCACATACATCCAGGGTGACAGGTTCAAACCCGGCACTGGCCTGCTAAGCAACAATAACAACTACAACCAAAAAATAGCCAGGGATTGTGGTGGGCACCTGTAGTCACAGCTACTTGGGAGGCTGAGGCAAGAAAATCACTTAAGCCCAAGAGTTTGAGGTTGCTGTGAGCTGTGATGCCATAGCACTCTATCCAGGGTGACAGCTTGAGACTCTGTCTCAAAAAAAAAAAAAATACAAAATATACAAGGAAACTAGGCACTATGAGCAACAGCCAGAAGAAGCAGAGATCAGAATTTACCTTCAAAAGGCTCTAATACTGAAACATCAGCTATAGAACATAAACTATGTGTAATATGATGAACAATAACATAAGGAGTTGAAAATATTAGTGGTAGTCTTGGTGCTTGTGGCACTGTTATGCCCTAAAATTCTCCCAGGTGACCTCCAGCAAACAGTCCAAGACACACTCCGATGTAAGAAGCAAGAGGCGAGTTTTATTCAGGCCCCGGGAAGCCTGGACTCTCCTGGCATGCAAGCCAAGGAAAAGCCTTCAGGCCCAGGCCAAGCCCAAGCCTGGACTCTCCTGGCATACACACCGAGGAAGAGTTTCGAACCCAGTGTGGAGGAAGTTTTTATGGGGTACAGAAAGCAAGAAGGGTAGGAGGGTACGAGTACACTTTTCATTGATGGTTAGTGATTTCACTAGTAAAGAAGGATTTGGATTGGTACAGGGGATTTCTTAACCGGGGCTAGAGGTAGTGTAGCCTAATTAGGTAGTTGAAGGAGAATACCTGAATTTCAGTAGAAATCTATTACCTGTTATGGGAGCTGTTCAAGGGACTGAAACTCATTACCTATTAAGGCAGTTGTTCAAGGGAACTGATACTTATTTCCTATTATGGTGGTATGGCAGCTGTCTGCCTAAGGTGTCTCTATCAATGGCTTAATGGCTGAGCAGCAGGTGTGGGGGAGGCAGCAGGGAGTGGCCCTGTGGTTTAACAGAGCTTATGCAGTAAACGACAAAATGGTGCTGGTCTGGCCTTTTCACCAGCAACTTGGGAGGCTGAGGCAGGAGACTCTCTTGAGCCCAAGAGTTGGAGGTTGCTATGAGCTGTGATGCCATGGCACTCTACCCAGGGGGATAGCTTAAGACACCGTCTCAAAAAAAAAAAAAAAAAAGAGCAAGACCCCATTTACCAAAAATAGAAAACTAGTGAGGTGTGGTGGAAGGTGCCTGTAGTCTCAGCTACGTGAGAGGCTGAGGCAGGAGGATTGCTTGAGTCCAAGAGTTTGAGGTTGCTGTGAGCTGTGATGCCACAGCACTCTACTCAGGGGGACAGCTTGAGGGTCTGTCTCAAAAAAAAAGCCATTCTCTTGCCTCAGCCTCTTATGTAGCTGGGACTATAGGCACCCGCCACGACACTGGGGCTATTTTTTAGCTGTAGTTGTCATTGTTGTTTGGCAGTCCTGGGCTGGATTCAAACCCACAAACTCTGGTGTATGTGGCTGGTGCCCTAGCCACTGAGTTACAGGCGCTGAGCCTACAATAATTAATCTTCTTTGGGAGGGGGGGTTAGAGACAGAGTCTCACTTTATTGCCCTTCGTAGAGTGCTATTGCATCACAGCTCACAGCAATCTCCAACTCTCAGGCTTAGGCGATTCTTCTGCCTCAGTCTCCTGAGTAGCTGGGACTACAGGTGTCTGCCACGACGCCCGGCTATTTTTTTGTTGCTGTTTGGCCGGGGCCAGGTTTAAATCCACGACCCTCAGTATATGGGGCCAGGGCCCTACTCACGGAGTCACAGGCACCGCCCCACAATAATTAATCTTAAGGCTGATTTAGGTTACCTTTTAGACTCTATTGTACCTGTTGCTAGGCTAGAGAGTCTTTTACTTCCTTTTGCAGTTGGTCCACTAAGTTCTGATTGGTAGACCGGTAGGATCGTTCCTCCTCCCCAGGCATGAGTGATTGCTTTGTACAAAATTAAGATGGTATGTAGGAAGATGGAGACTCGCCCCCTTCCCCTTGCCCTCCTTCCCAGGAAAGTCTGATTCCTAACTAACTACCTAATACTAGAATGAAAACCAGTGGTAAGTCCGAACATTTATTATGTACCAAAGTTTAATCCAAGTATTTAACTTTTTTTAAAATTATTTTTTTTGAGACAGAGTCTTACTATGTCACCCTTGGCAGAGTGCTGTGGCGTCACAGCTCACAGCAACCTCAAACTCTTGGGCTGCTCACAGCAACCTCAAACTCTTGGGCTTAAGTGATTTTCCTGCCTTAGCCCCCTACGTAGCTGGGACTACAGGTGCCTGCCACAATGCCCAGCCATTTTTAGAGGTGGGATCTCACTCTGGCTCAGGCTGGTCTCAAACCTGTGAACTCAGGTGATTCACTTGCCTTGGCCTCCCAGAATGCTGGGATTACAGGCATAAGCCGCTGTGCCCCACCCTAATCTAAGTATTTTATAAGTATTAATTCATTTAATCCCTTGAAGGGAATACCATTTTTGTTTTATCATCTGCATTTTACAGAATAGGCATTTGAGACTCAGCTTACATCACTGGGACATACATAGCAAAGGAGACCTACTGAACAAGTAAGACTGGACAAGAATATCCAGAAACCACACTAATAATTTTTGCAAGTTCCTTAGGAAAAAGCCACTGGAGATGGATATCAGAGGAGCTGTGTTAAGATTTATAGTTATGGCTCAGCGCCTGTGGCTCAAGTGGCTAAGGTGCCAGCCACATACACCTAAGGTTGAGGGTTTGAATCCAGCCCGGGCCCACCAAACAACAAGGATGGCTGCAACAAAAAAAAAACAGCCAGGCATTGTGGTGGGCGCTTGTGGTCCCAGCTACTTGGGAAGCAGAGGCAGGAGACTCGCTTTGAGAGAGCCAGACTAACTCCATTTTGTTGTTCACTGTACAAGCCTGCCCAAACCCCATTCCTAGCTGTTTACTGCATTCCTTAACCTCTAGCTTACAGGGCCGCACCCTGCAGCTCTGCCATTCCATTCCTAGTAACT
>CAUYQV010040349.1:0-10103 GCA_963574575.1 Galagoides demidoff
CAGTATTCTTAATAAAAATATTATTGAAGAATGGATTAAATGAATAAGTAAATAAAAATGTTTATTCCATCATTCATTATCCTTCAAACTTTTAGTATCTCGAAAATTATCTGAAAGATAATTTTCATTATACTGAAAGAATGATGGCAGAAATGTCCAAATGCAAACCCACAAGTCACAATTTCTTCAATTTAAGTCTTTACTTCTAAATTGATCATTTTCCTGCATAAAATTATAGTTTCTTCTTCATCATAATTTTGTGTCTCTTAGATCTTCATTTTTATGTTTTTAGAGATTCACTTGAAAATACCTCTTTAGAATTACATACTTTGTTCCTTCTAGTAACCTCTTATCTACACCCAGAAATATGAACTGGAATAAGTATTTATTTTCCATTAAGACATCTGTAAAAGTTAAATTTAAAAAAAAAAGTAGTCCTATTATTTTATTTTTTGGCTAACATAAACTCAGTTCTGTTTGTTCTTTCTCTCCAAGTCGTAGCAGCCGTTTCTGGCTTCATGGTACTTTTCCTCACTTTCTTTCTGCCAGCAAGAGGTCTGTGATTCTTAATAGCATATTTCATGTGTTTAAGGAAGAATTATTTCTATTATGTGATAGACATGTAAACTGCACTGTCGGAAACCTACCATTCTTTCTGTTCTGTGACCCTCTTGCTAATTATCAACATTCAGGAGTGGGGAACTTAGCAATTTCTTACCTGAATTCCTATAAGATGTGGCTCCTGTTATTTAGAGAGATTATTAGACTCAGATCAGCCTGATAACTGTGTTTTCAGAGTGCTGTCTCATGTCTGATCCACAATTATCATCTGCCACACTCACTGGTCTGCGATTATAACTTCTCCTATGTCTTCTTTCTAATTTCTTTGCCTGTTAGAGCAGATGGTTACCAGTCCACATTAATTATTAACTCATGATTCTAGTTAATTTTGTTTATTTTTGCAAATATTTAGAAATATGCCATAATACATAAACTATAAAGAATAGTTTAATTTATATAGTCATCATCCAGGTCTTAAATTTATTAGTATTTTGATCCATTTTTAAAAATGTTTTAAATTAACTTTCAGACAACATGACAATTGCCTCTAAGGATTTTATTATGTTTTTCTAAACATAAGAAAACAGTTTTGATCTTCATATATAAACACAATTTCATGATCACATAGGTTGAAATTAACAATAATTTTTATCACCATTTAATAACAATTCCCTACTCAAATTTCCCTAATTTTTTAGTGTATCACTTACAAATTATTTGCCTTTTGTTATGCCTCTGAAAACATATTTACATTTTTCATAACATTGGTTTGTTGAAAATCAGCTCATTTTTTTCTAGAGAATGTTCCAACTTTTGAAATTTAATGACTGCTTTCTTTTTTTTTTTTTTTTTACGACTGCTTTCTTGTGATGTCATTTCATTTATTCTTCCTGTGACTTGGAATCAGACCTAAAGACTTGATTTTTTTCAAATTAACATTTTTAGTAAGAAGAGTTAATAGAAGAAGTTCTATATAGTTTTATTTTATTGAATCACATAATGTTTGGCTATCCTACATTGCTCACTCTGACAAGTGGGTTCAAATCGTAGCTGTTTTACTTACATTATTTTTATTTTTTGTAACTTTATACTTTTTATACATGTTCAGACTTCAGGTGAGTTTTAAAACAAAGCAAGTAACATAAATACATACGCTTTACTCAGATTATCCAGATGACAAAATTATACTTCTTTTTTTTTTATCCTTCTCTCTCTTTCTTTACGCACACACACACTCTCTCTCTCTCGTTTAAAATTTTGATCTGAGTCCTTTGAGAATAAGTTGGAATATGACACCCATCATACCCAAGTATTTTACCATGTATTTATTAAGATAAGTACACTCTTTTTCATATTGAAGGCAGTAAATCTAACATTAAAGCAGTGTTATTAGTATTTATTCCAGAAACTAATTTTTGTTTTGGTCGATCATCTCTACAGTATCCTGTGCATATATATTTTTCCTAGTCCAGAATCCAACCATGGCATCATGTGTGCATGTAGCTGTGGTGACACCTTATTCACTTTTACTCTGAACCACTAAAGGAGTTTTCCTTTATGCTTTATGACACTGATATCTTTGAAAAGTACTAGCCGATTATTTTGCAAGCTGTCCCTTAAGTTGGGTTTGTTTAATGTGTTTCCTTGAAAGTGTAAATTTCAGGAACTCAAATTCATTCTTAAGAATTAGATTATTTTAAAGATAAGCGAAATCCAGATTAGAAAACACTTAGCACCCTTCATTTCCTCTTTTATACTCCATGAAATGATATTCCTATAAGCAAAGACTTTCTACTAAACTAGATTTGAATTTAGAATCCTTCTTACGGTTTATCTTACAAGGGTACAAGTGAATCTTTCTAAAAGTAGAATATAAATGTCTTAACACAATAACTAAGAAAATGACACAAAGGCTATGTTAACCAGTTTGTTGAAAATATTTCAAATTGTATATGAGAACACCACACTGTACCCCATGATTGCATTAATGTACACAGCTATCATTTAATAAAAAAAATAGAATCCTTTGTAAATAGTACTTCCTGTAGCCAAAAGAATTCAAGAAGAAATACCCATCTGCCATTCTTTTTCTTAGACTCTTTCTTCTACCGAATTTATAAGATTATTTTTCTATGGTTTGACTATTTAATCTCATTCTACAGCCATGGAATGCTAAATGCCAAACCTATAAGGCAAGTAGCATTACATAAGAATCACTTAACTGGCATAATGGAGAATAATGTGTTTCCTGGAGTACAAAGTAGCTTCAAGGTCTAATTGTACTGGGGTTTTTTTCTTGTTAGGGCATTGCCATTGTAAAAAAAAATGACTTATTTTGAGTCTCAATATTTTCATCTATAAAAGAAATGTCATAAGATAGACTTCATTGTATTTGCCTATTTTATAAGGTTAATGTGATGACTAGGAACATTGAAAATGTACCTAAATTATTGTAGGCATTGGGAAATGAATATTTTTATTACTTTTATATGCACAAAAACATACTAGAGAGCAGTGGTTCTCAACCTTCCTAATGCTGCGAGCCTTTAATATAGTTCCTGTGGGTGAACCGCTGCTCTAGAGTTAATTTGAATTTTATCTTATCACTTGCTACTAACTGTGATTGATAAATAATGTTAAGAAAACATTCTCAAAACACATAGAGGGAACGAGGCATGGTGGTGCACACCTGTAATATCAGCTATCCTGGTGGGTGAGGTGGGAAAATCGCTTGAGATTCAAGACCACTGTGAGCTATGATTGCACCACTACCCTCCAGGCAACAGAGCAAGACTATCTCTAAAAATTTTTGAAAGTTTATGGAAAACATCTGTGCACAAATAGGTATAGAGAACGTGTAAGCAATGAGAAAGCTATAGTACGGAAAATATTCTGGGAGTCAGTAAACTTTGATTCTACCTGTATTTTCCTTGCAGTAGCCTAGGAGAAGTAGCATTGATAGAGAGAGTGTTGCAAAGCAATGTGGTGTGCTCAGAAGAGTACGAAACTGAAGTTAGAGAAACTTGCATTGGAACTTTGTTCAGTTAACGGCCTTATAACCATAAACAAGTTACATCTTTCACTCTTTTTTTTTTATACACTTTATAGGATGTTGTTGTTTTTTCTTAACTGTCACATCCGTGTTATTGGTATATAGATATACTCATGATATTTTCTGGAATTCCAGGGTGATGTTTGTAATATATACCTTTTTTTTAACTGGGAAAGCAAACTATATACATAGTATATGAAATCCTAGTTAATATTTATTACTTCAGGATGCCGAACCTAAAGGTAGAGGAGAATGGGGAGGTTATGATGTTTTTTTTTTTATTGAAACAAATGACAAATTTTATTACATGCCTTAATTTTTATGTCCAAGCACAAGGAAAATGAAATATATTTTCCATGTGAAATATTATATACACTAAATAACATACAGTGGTAACAGTGCAGTATAGGTTTCCTGTGAAGCAGACTCTGTGATAGAAATATACATGCAGGAAGTGTATTTATTGAGCAGTGCTGTCTAAATGAGGACCAGTGAGAGTGGAAGGATGAAGCAGGGTAGACAGAGCAAGAAGTTGAACTCTATCAAATCCTCAACAAATGTCTCAGTTGATCCCTTGAGGAAGCTCTGAAGTTGGGGAAGCCCCTCAAAGATGTCTGAATTGAGGCAGTAGCCAGTCTTTGGATATCTGTCGCCCCACAAACATGAACTTTGAATGAGATGGCTCTCTTTAGCCAGGGGCAATTTCCACAGAAGAACTCAGCAGCCAACTACCAATAGTCCCAGTAGCTGAGGGAAGGAGTGCTTTAGTCTCGAAAAGGTTGGAGGATTTGTGAAAATCTGGGAAGCACATCATAGCATCAACTATGGATGATCAAAAAGAACAATATGTATTTCATAATCTTTCGCTCTTAATTGGCAAGATTAATTGATAAGTTTTAATTTTGCAAAGGACCGCACAGATGTTTGTCAATACATCAGCATTATTTATAGTCACTATAAACATTAAGCATTTAAAATTTGGTAAGGCATGTATTTAGGGTTATATTAAGATAATCTACAATTACATATTTGAATATGTATAGCATTTACATATCACATAACCCAATTTGTAAGCAAAGCAAGGAACAATTACACTAAAGGTTTAATAATAACTTGCATATCTTTACAGAAATATTGGGAAAAGTGAACTTCAAAGATCATTTATATCTTGGCATTTCTACCTCTGTGAATGAATCCTCAAATACCAAATTAATATTTCAAATGCATTGTGCTGCTCTGCTCCCCATGGGATCACATTTATTCTAAGATTTTCCTGGGTGATTTAATAGGCAAAACATAAAAGGAAGACAAAATATATATGGAAATGGAGATTGAATTTTACCACCCATAGGCAATTTGATGACAACAGAAGGTAATTAGAAGATCTTCTTAGATGGTATATGCTAATCGAGTTATAGCCTCTGTTTTCCTATGACTCATCTTCCTGACTAAACGTTTATATAGCTTCTTAAAATGGCTAAAGCCATAGCAGCCTTTTTCTGCTTCCTACACAGTGTCTTTGCTAATCAATTACACTATGGGATGTCAATATTGCTTCCACCTTTCTAAGAGCAATAAGCCTATTTCTCCTTTTATTTCTAGCAACTCCCTCTTTTTTTTTTTTTTTTTTTTGAGACGGAGCCTCAAGCTATCCCCCTGGGTAGAGTGCCATGGCATCACAGCTCATAGCAACCTCCAACTCCTGGGCTCAAGTGAGTCTCCTGTCTCCACCTCCTAAGTAGCTGGGACCACAGGCGCCCGCCACAACACCCGGCCATTTTTTGGTTGCAGCCATCATTGTTGTTTGGCGGGCCCAGGATGGGGATTCGAACCCGCCACCTTAGGTGTATGTGGCTGGCACCTTAGCCGATTGAGCCACAGGCGCTGAGCCAACTCCCTCTTTTTTAACCTTTGCTGAACCCCTGCCACCGATATGCTCTCAAATACACCAATCATGTTGATTTCCAAATCTTGAACTGTATACACAGAAAATAATAAACTTAAAATCAACTATCAGTAAAACTGTGGCTGGTATTCAGGAGCTTCACCTTTCCATTTCCACTCATTGATTCATACTAGGATTACCAAACCTTACTGATCCAATGATTAGTAACTAAACTTTTCTTTCTTTTTCTTTCTTTCTTTTTTTTTTTTTTTGAGACAGAGTCTCACTTTGTCACCCTCGGTAGAGTGCTGTGGCATCATAGCTCACAGCAACCTCAAACACTTGGGCTCCAGCAATTCTCTTGCCTCAGCCTCCTGAGTAGCTGGGACTATAGGCACCCACCACAACACCTGGCTATTTTTAGAGATGGGGTCTCACTCTGGTTCAGGGTTGTCTTGAGCCTATGAGCTCAGGCAATCCACTTTCTTCGGCCTCCCAGAGTGCTGGGATTACAGGCATGAACCACCGTGCCCAGCCTCAATAACTAAATTTTGGATCTTATAAGGATTCTGCAATCCACAGAATTTGTTCACTAACTTCGTTTTATTTGCTCCTCAAGGATTGTTCTCTGTGGTGCTGAAAGCAGACGTTACTGTGTTCATCTTAATGGCAAATAGTCTCAACCTAGGAAATGTTAAAGAGTAGTTCAAAGCCTCAGAGCTCAAAAATTGGTCAGGACATAGATTGTGTTCTCTAATTCCATACCCTGTGCTGTTGCTGTTGGGTTTCCTAAATTCCCTAAAAAAGACTTTGATGTTCATGATGAATGAGAGAAGCTTAGAATCAATCACAGCCTTTGTGTGGCTACATAGAAGAATCAGGGTTCTTTCCTCCTAATTTGTCTGTCTATGGCAATATTGTACATTTATCTGTTTTGTGGTTTCTTTTACACATCCATTTCTTCTACATCATAATCCTCAGACTGCCTATTCTGAATTTCTTGGATCGCCTAGTCCTTTGAATCCAGGCGATTCCTTGGATCACCTATTCCTTTGAAATACAGAAAGGAAATAATAACAGAAAACAAACCTATCTTATTAGACAGAAATTGACTCAATATTTTAAAATCAGGAAAGAAAAACATTTCTCTTGTTACCTCCCCTCATCACCTAAGTTACCACTTCAGGTCCTGTGGTTTTAAATATTTTCTTTATGATAAAGTTTACTTCTATCCCTAACACCCAACTTCTCCAGACTTGTATGTCAAACTGTGTACATGACACCTCTAGCTTCATGTTTAAAATAACACCTCAAAATTGACATAACTCATAACCAAAATACTGAAATATATTAACCTCCCAAAATGTCTCCCTTCTTCTACCTTTGCCCCCACCTTTAGTCATCTTTTTACATTTGCAATGTAAAAAAAAATGATCCTTTTATAATAACAGATTGATCATATCAATTATGTCTTCAGAAATCCCAGTAGCTTCTCATTTTACTCAGAATAAAAGCCAAAGTTTTTGAAATGGGTGACAAATTTATCATAGTCTGTTCTCATTCCAATATCTCTTTGTCCTTACCTCTTATACATTGTTCTCCCTGATTCTGTTCTGTTCATCAAACATTCCATGCACATTCCTACCTCAGGACACTTGAACTTTGTTTCTTTTGCCTAAACTACCTATTTTCAGATATGATTCAGACTTATTTCTTCCTCTGTATTAAATCTCTGTTCAAATGTTACCTCATCTGTGAAGAATTCCTTAATTATCCTATTTTAAATGGGTAATTAATTCCCAACTCTCCCTATTTACATTATGCAATCTCATACATCACACAGCACTTTTTACTATCTAATAAACAAAGTATTTTACTTATTTGTTGGCCTACAGTCTGTTAACATCATGAGAAATGAATAAAATTTTATTAGAAAATCTTTTTTTTTTTGCAGTTTTGGCTGGGGCTGGGTTTGAACCTGCCACCTCCAGCATATGGGGCCAGCACCCTACTTCTTTGAGCCACAGTTCTCCATCCAGTGTATTCCCAGGCACTAGAATAATGTATAGCACATAGTAAGTGCCTGATAAATTTGGTTGAATTAATAAATTCAATATAAATATTTTTGCTGCACATTTGTGATGTGACAAATTATACTAGAAGTAGTAAGAAATCCAGTCAAGGGGATGGTCACAGTGACAGTACCAAGGCTGATAGGGTAGAAAGGAAAGCTGAAGTCAAATGGGCTTGTTGATAAGGCCTCAGTGTCCTATGCAAATAATGAGAGCTTAGACTAGATTTAATCGGTGAAGGTCAGTGGTTAAATGTCTATTCTCATCACTTCTATTGAATTTTTTATGAGCTGTGCTAAATTAACATTGAGTGGTATGATGGCAGTAAAAATCTTATTTGAGTTGAGTAGGAAATAGTTGCATATTAAAGCATATAATAGTTATTAAATTCCAAATCAGACAACGCTTACTCAAAGCTGACCACTAACCAGAGAGTTTATGAATTTGTCATTATTTAACCTTGAGGTCATGCTGGTAAAAAAAGAAGGGCATTTTTGAATTAATGATTTAAGAGTATATATAGGGCAAATCTTAAAGCAAGGGAGCAGAAGACTACACATGCTTTCTTCTAAAAAATATAAAAATTTAAATTTCAAAAATATTTTGATTGTTGTCAGGAAAAATGTGCTATAATGGCCTGTATTATGAGATTCTCAGTTGATTTGGGATTTTAAGTAAGAGGTAGTGTCAGAATTTGTCAGTCAAATATACAGTGACAGACACAGAACTCAGATAGTGAAATAAAATGCAAATGATTTGTTAATCATCAGTTATTTTGTTGTGAAATATTAATTTAGGAGAAAAGAAAAAACGACATAGCTCTAAATACAAAAAAAATTGAAATAGTTTACCCAGTAAACTTATCAATCCTGGAATCTGGCAGATAAAATATTAAAATACCATTAAACTACCAGTATGAGAAGAAAAAATGTGCTTAGATAGTTTTCTCTACCTTTCAGTTTACAGTGATGGAATTTGTTAAGGCAATAAATCCACAAGGGAAGGTAAATGGGAATGGGTTCATCAAGAAATAAGACATTTTGCTATTGTTTTAAAGTTGGAGTGAATGGTAGAATATTATTGGGGAAAAGAAAAGCTTCTACCTGAATATGACCCATGAGAGGTAATGGAGGGGGAAGAAATTCCAAATATCTGGACTTGAAATCTGCTTATCTAATGACATACATAGGCAAATGGCCTACAACAAGATAACTAAGTATCCACATAGCAAGAAATCAGCTGTTAAAGAATAAGAATTTATATACATTGGGGGGAGGGGCAAGATGGTCAACAGGCTCCAGCCTCCAACAGAAGCTCCTGTCCAGACAGAAGGATAATATCCAGAAATTATCCAACAAAGTTGAAGACTGGGAACTCAGCTGAGAGAGAAAAGCAATATCTGCAGGACACTTCTGCTGAGGCAAGTTGTGACTCCAAGAAAGTAATCTACAGGTATATAATTCATCCCAAAGGAAAAGTGTCTGTCCCCTCCCCCAAGAAAGTTGTGTTTTTCTCTTTATTTTCTTTTCCTATGCTCCTGTAAGTTTTCTACAGGCAAATGGTGAACTGAGGACCTATTATCTTACCGCATGTATGAGAGGTACAGGAAGTGGGGTCTACTCCCCTAGAGGGACTCTGCTGAGATTCCAAAAGCTCTCTCACCAGGCAGAAAACTGAAACTAACATTTCACTGCTATTTTGAATTTCCAGTTCACCCTTCCCCTCTTGCCTGCAGAGACAGTGAGGGGAGGCCAAGAGGAGCATCCCCACACACCTGCAGGACCAAGCATCTTGTCCCAGCCCTGCAGCTAGAGAACTGTTAGAGCTCCATGTTCTCCTGGTGGCAGGCAAATTCCCTGCTGCTCCGACCACCCTTGCCAGCCCTGGGCTTCCCAAGAATTACAAGAGGATGGTCAGTTAAAAGGGAACCATACTAGAGCAGCAGCAGTACCCTGAGGTGAAGAGCAACAGCCAAAGCAGCGGGAACAATAAGGGAAACACCCCTGAGGCTTTTCTGGACAGACATACCCTGTATCTCTGGCCATTCAGAGTAAGCTGGCATCTTCTCTGGTGGCAGCCACTGGAGGAACAGTTCTGGGATGAACTCCAAAGAGTCTAATTCAGCATTGGGCAGAACCAGCAGAAAAACTCAGGCAACATGAATAACCAGAGTAAATGAAATCCCTCAAGGAACAATGGGGCAGATGCAATTGAAGATCTCATTCATAAACAGATGGCTGAGATGTCAGAAATCAAGTTCAAATTTGGATAGCAAATAAGATTAACAGAATGGAAGAAAGGAGGGAATTACAATTTCAGGAAATTATACAAAAGATGTATCAAGAATTCAACAATTTAAAAGATAAAGTGACCAAATATTTTGACACATTGAAGTAACAGTTTGCAGCACTCAAAGATCTGAAAAATATGGAAGAATCTCTTGGTAATGAAATGGAATAGGCAGAAGAAAGGATCTCTGACATTGAAGACCAAGCTTTTGAACAAGCCCAAGAGCACAAAGACAAAAAAAAAA
>CAUYQV010040351.1:0-16747 GCA_963574575.1 Galagoides demidoff
CATCACAGCTCACAGCAACCTCCAACTCCTGGGCTCAAGCGAGTCTCCTGCCTCCGCCTCCCAAGTAGCTGGGACCACAGGCACCCGCCACAATGCCCGACCATTTTTTTGGTTGCAGCCATCATTGTTGTTTGGTGGGCCCGGACTGGGGATTTGAACCCGCCACCTTAGGTGTACGTGGCTGGCGCCTTAGCTGATTGAGCCACAGGCGCCGAGCCCATTGTACCTATTAAAGGTTTACTCTGTGTTACACTTTCTCTGGGTTTTGACCAATATATGACATGTGCCCATCATTAATGACTGTTTCTGAACAGTATCAGTGAACTAAAAATCTCACATGCTTCACCGTTCATCTCTCCCTTCCCCAACACTGTGAACCCTGGCAACCACTGATCTCTTAATTGTCTCCGGAGTTTTGCCTTTTCTAGAGTGTCGTATAGTTGAAGTCTTACAGTAAGTAGCCTTTTCAGATTGGCTTCTTTCACTTAGCAATATGCTTTTAAGGTTCCTCCATGTCTTTTATGGCTTGAAAATGACATTACAGTGCATTTCCTTTTATAGCTGAATAATAGTCCATGGTATCAATGTACCACTGCTTATTTATCCATTTGCCTACTGAAGAACATCTAGGTTACTTCTAATCCTTGACACTTATGAATAAAGCTGCTGCAAACATTTGTGTGCAGGGTTTTGTGTGAACATAAGTTTTCAGCTCTTTTGGGTATATACCAAGGAGCATGATTTCTGGGTTGTATGATTACGAGTGTAAGAAACTCCCAAACTATCTTCCAAAGTGGCTGTGCAGTGTCGTATCACACCAACAATGAATGAGAGTTCCTGTTGTCCCCATGTCCTTACTAGCATTTGGTGTTATCAAATTTTAGCCATTCTAATAGGTATGTAACGGCATCTCATTATTGATTTAATTTGCAGTTCTCTAATGACATATGATGTTGAGCTTCTCTTCATATATCTATTCATCATCTGTTGATCTTCCTTAGTGAAGTGTCTGTTTAGAGATTTTATGTATTTATAATTAGGTCATCTCCTTGTTGTTGAGTTTTAAGAGTTCTTTGTATATTTTATCTATCATTTATCAAGTATGTTTTGCAAAGATTTTCTCCTAGTCTGTGGCTTTTCTTTTCGTTCTCTCTCTCTTCTTTAACATTTGTTAAGGTACTATTTTATAGCTCAAAATGTGGTCTATTTGGTGAACGTTCTGTAAGCTTGAGAAGAAATGTGTATTCTGCTGTGGTTAGATGAGTAATTCTATGAATATCAGTTACATCCAGTTGACTGATAGCTGTCTGATTCACGTTATGGTCTTCTCGATTTTTTTTCCTGCTGGATCTGCCAATCACTAATATAGCAGAGTTGAAGTCTCCTAATAATAGTAGATTCATCTATTTCTTCTTGTAGTTCCAGGAATCTTTGCCTGATATATTTTGCCAGTCTGTTGTTAGGTGTGTACACATTAAGAATTGTTATGTCTTCTTGTAGAACTGACTTCTTTACCATTATGTAATGCTTCTATTTAAACCTAAATATTCTTTGCTGTGAAGTCAGTTTTTTTTTGAAATTATTACAATAACTCCTGGTTTCTTTTGATTAGGGTTAGCATGGCATATCTTTATCCCCCTTACTTTTAATCTGCTTTTAAATTTACAGTGGGTTTCTTGTAGACAACATAAGGTTGGATCTTGTTTTTTTAATTCAGGCGGACAGCCTGTCTTCTAATTGGGATATTGAGCCACCAATGTTTACAGTGATTACTGGTATGGTTGGATTGCTATTTACCATGGTTTTACTATTTTCTATTTGCTGCTGTTCCTTTTTTTTTTTTTTGTCTTTACTCTTTTTCTGTTTTTTCTGATATTAAATATTTATCATGACTCTGTTTTTTCTCTTCTTTTAGCATATTAATGATACTTCTTTTTGCCTTTTTTGTTTGTTTATTTTTGGCTGGGGCTGGGTTTGAACCTACCACCTTTGGCATATGGGGCTGGTGCCCTACTCCTTTGAGCCACAGGCACGCCTTGAATTGTAGTATACATTTATGACTGATTCAAGTTCTCTTTCAAATAAAACTGTACTACTTCACAGGTGGTAGAAGTACCTTATACCAGGTTTCTATCTCCCACCCCTTATAACACTGGTGTCATTTATTTACATAAGCTATAATTACCAAATATAAATTGCTATTATTATTTTTAACCAATTGCTATTAGGTTAATTGAGGTTAAAAATTGTATTTACTTCCACTTATTCCTTTTATAATGTTCTTTGTTTTTGCAGATCTGAATTTCTGAGCTATATTATATTCCTTCTGAGAAATTTCTTCAACATTTCTTGCATAGTAGGTCTACCTGCAACAATTTCCCTTCATTTTTGTTTATCTGAGAAAGTTTTTACTTCTCTCTCCCTTGTGGAGGCTAATTTCTCTGGACACAGAATTGCAGGCTGTTTTTTGTTCTTTCAACACTTCAAATATTTCCTTCTGCTCTCTTCTTGTGTCCGTGGTTTCTACAAGAGTGTGATATTATTCTTTATCCTTCCTTCTCTACACTTAAGGTTCCCTTTTTCCCTCTAGCTTCTTTGAAGATTTTCTTTTTGATTCCTGTGCTTAAATATGACACGTCTATGTGTAGACTTTTTTTTTTTTTTTGCATTTATCCTGCTTGGTGTTCTGTACTGCTATAGTTTTAAATTTAGATAAAATAAGGTAAAAAAAAATTGAGTTATGCAGTTGCACTAGCCACATTTTAATAGCATGTGTGGCTATTATCTATCACATTGGAAAGCCAGGTCTAGGTAGTAGATCCAATCTAGGTCTTCTAAGCATCTTTCAAGACTCGAATGGCACCTGAGAACTCTGGTGCTCCTATCCACCTCTCTGCCTCTGCTCATACAACTCACTCCCCTTTCTGGAGGGCTTCTCTTCTCAAATTATCTGTATCTTACCCATTTTTTTTTTAACCTCCTGTTTAATTTAGGTCCCATCTATTCACATTTTCTTTGGAGGGAAAGAATGTGCTTCACTTCATCCCCTTCAAGAAACATGAACTGGGCCTACTGTCACTATGCAAAGATTTGTCACATCACCATGGCCTAGTACTGAGCTTCACACTTTTGCTTTGTAGACTCAGTATCACATCCAACGTCTAATAATACAAAAACTGTTAATGCAACTGAACATAGTGTTGTCAGAATTTTGTCAAGTAAGAAAATAAAAAGATATTCTGTAGTTTTTGGCCAGGCCGGGTTTGAACCTGCCACCTCTGGTATATGGGGCTGGCGCCCTACTCCTTGAGCCACAGGTGCCACCCCAAGATATTCTGAGAATAGTCACATATTCCATAAAGAACAGGATGGATGAAGCCTGTCTTAAGAACATGAGTGCTGAGAAGTCTAAGGAGCTGGGGAAACCTGGATTGGCCCTGAGGTCCTCCTGTGTGCTCCATTCCTTAGGCTCCTCTCAATTGTGTGAGGTACGAATGATGCCTGGCAATATATCAAGTCAACAGGCCACCAAAAATCCTCCTCAACTGGGTATATATCCACCACAGTGGACCTCAGGAATGTTGACACTGACCTCTGATTTCAAAAATTTGTTTCTCTGAGTTTCACAATTACACTTTTTCAAACACTGCAAAAAGATTATCAGCCTTATTATTGGCCTGGAAAACTGTGAGGCCAGATAGGCTCAAATTACCTGTGCGCGCAAAGGGAAAGATTAAAGAATATTATTTAGTTGGAGGTAGTTATTTTTTGAGACAGTCTCATTTTGTCGCCCTCAGTAGAGTGCTGTGGTGTCACAGCTCACAGCAACCTCCAACTCCTGGGTTTAAGGAATTCTCTTGCCTCAGCCCACCAAGTAGCTGGGACTACAGGCGACCACCACATGCCTAGCTATTTTTATTTTTTGGTTGTAGTTGTCATTGTTGTTTGGCAGGCCCCGGCTGGATTCGAACCTACCAGTTCTGGTTTACGTGGCTGGCGCCCTAGCCGCTGAGCTACAGTCGCCCAGCCCAGGTACTCAGTTTTTAACTTTGCGACAGACTATAATTCCCTAAGAAATCCTTTCAAGTGGTTGCAAACTGGAGGCCCATCAGCTAAATTCAGCTGCTGTAAATGTTTTATTTGAATTATGTAGTCCAAGAAAAGGCTTTTAAGTAAAAATATTTTAAACTTTTATATTTAAAAAAAGTTTGGATTTCTAGCTTCTCTTTAAAAGTTGTAATTGCCTCTGGGCTTATAGTGGCACAAAACAACTAGCTGTAATTGACAGGTGATTACTTTAAAAGTGTTAAGTGTTCATCCATGCCCAAACCCTAAACATCCACGGAATGCTTGCTTTTTTTTTTTTCTTTCTGAGACAGACTTACTTTGTCACCCTCGGTAGAGTGCTGTCTCATCACAGCTCACAGCAACTTCAAACTTGTGCTTAAGTGATTCTCTCGCCTCAGCCTCCCGGGTAGCTGGGACTACAGGTTCCTGCCACAACGCCTGGCTAATTTTAGAAACAAGGTCTTGCTCTTTCTCAGGCTGGTCTCGAACCTGAGCTCAGGCAATCCACCCGCCTCGGTTTCCCAAGTGCTGAGATTACAGGCATGAGCCACCACACCTGGCGGGAACGCTAGCTTTTCCACCAGTATCCATGAGCATTTAAGCGAGTGTCAGCTGTTTCGGAGGAAGCTCGTTAGTTATACATACCGCGGTCAGGGGCGGCCAGAGAGGGTAACTTTGAATCTGAGACCGGCAGGAAATGCCTTTGGGTGAATACAACTCTCAGTCCTCAGTTTATCTATCTGGGAAATGGGGCTGATGATGCGCAGCTGTGGGAAGGACTGACGGTGGAGCACGCAGAGGGCTGTCCCAAACCCCAGGCTTCGGGGCACGGCTACCATCCACGCTAACGTCCCGGGAGACCTCGTCTCGGGGCGCGGGGCTGTGGCACCGGGGCACCCCGCGCCCGGCCTCGGTCTCCACCCCTCCCGGTCGGCCGCCGGGTCGGCCCCGGGCGCCGAGAGGCGTGGCCGGCCCAAGCAGACCCTCGCGGCGGCCATGGCCTCCGTGGTGGAGTACAAGGGCGTCAAGGCCGGCTACCACTGCGGCTACTGCGACTCCGAGGAGGGCAAGGCGTCCTGGGGTGAGTGTCCCAGTCCACCGGACTGGCGCGGCAGAGCCGCGTGCCCAACCCCTGCAGCGCCCGCAGCGCTCCAAGGCCGGCCCCTGGCGGGGGAGAGAGCAGATCTTCACCCCCTCTCCCTCTCCCCTTTCCCATTCGTTTCTTCCCAGCCAGTCCACCTCCCCGCTCCGTCTCTCCGCCTCGCCCTCGCTGACGACTGGGGCCAGTCACGGAGAAGGAACGGAAATAGCGGAAAGCTGCCCTCGGCCAAGATGGCGCGGGCGGCGTCAGCTCCGAGTGGTGCGGGGCTGGTCCGGCCGGCAGGCGCGCGAGTGGCTTCGCGAGAACGTCCGGGGGTTCCCCGGCGGCGCGCGGCATTGTGGGGTGGCGGCGGCGGCGGCGTCGGGCCGGGCTGCGGGGCGCTTGCTGGGTAGCGGCCATGGCTTCCTGGGCCGCTCTGTCTCCCAGTATCGTGGAGTATTTCGAGGGCGAGGACTTCTACCGCTGCGGCTATTGCAAGAACGAGTCGGGAAGTCGCTCCCATGGTGAGCAGGCCGGGCCGGCGGGCGTGGGAGCCCGGGCGCCGGGGCCTCAGGGTCTCGGTGGCCCGGGCGAGGGACGCGCGGCGGCCGGAGCCCCTGGCGGTGCTGTCAGAGTTTCTAGACGGACCTCCGGTCTCACTCAGCGAGGAAGCTTCTCGGTGCTTATTCTTAAAAAACTAAAACAAAACCGACGCTCGAACACGTGATTGTTTGGCCAAAATCTGCAAACTGTTGCCTATCGGTGGGGAACGGGTTAAATAGAGGATGGCGCGCCGGGGAGTTGCACAGAGGCGCTGGCTGATGGCTGAGGCTGACCGTGGGTCCCCAGGTGGGAGCATCCCTGCGGCGAGTGCGGGGCGCAGGACGGTCGCGCGAGTGGAGAAGTTGGGGGTGTGTGTGCACAGTCGCTTGTAGATTAAACGTCTCTGGAAAAACGTGCAAGAAACAGGTGAACACAGTCACTGCCGGCCAGGGAGCGAGTTTGTCCTGATCTGTTTGAGAAATTTTTATCAGTTGCTTTTATGCGTTGTCATCCTCCACCCACCTCGATGACGGCAGAGCCAGCCCGCCGTTTTGTTTGGTTTTGCCATCACGATTGAGGTTTTCTTCTTTTTTTTTGAAAACTTGTAAAGAAAATAATTGTTTTGATTTCAGGGCGTGTCTTGAATTGGCAAATATTGGATGCAGGATCTTCTATTTTTAACAGGACTATCCGGCATTGTTGAAACCGGGATATACCCGGAGATAGAAACTTAGGCATTTTCCATTTGGTCAGTTATGGCGTATGCATTCACTCATTCATTAAAAGGGTTTTTTAAATGGTTCTTGTGGGCAACGGTCTTGAGCAGTTAGGCTGTCACTAGAAGTGGCGATTATGAAGACCAGATAAATGGAAGAATTACAGTGTGAAGTTAACCGGAGAAAATAAACAGGATGCAGATGGCATGTGCAATGTGATTACAGTTCTGAGAGGAGAAGGCGTAAGAGAAGCACACCAAATACTGACAATGGTTGCTTTAGAGTAATACCCTTCTGTTTTTCAGACTTTTTGTATTGTGGCTATAATATCTATATATAATATATTAAAACATGCCTAAGATGAATCCTTTAATAGGTCCTCCCCCCCCCCCAGTAATTTAGTAAGAGAAAATTGGCTAATATAAATATTTTGTGTTCCAAATTTTGTGGAAGAAACTAACCTTTTCATCTGGAGAAAATAACGATACATTTCTGTAATTTTGACTTTACTTATTATAATAATCTTTTAGGGCACCAACCTGTTGGGCGGGTGAGTTTTCTTATTTTTATTTTATGGATAGTGAAGTTGAGGCTCATAGATAGCTTATTGGTATCAGTGAGCATCTGCCAGATGTCTGGGCATTTCTGTTGGACTTCAGTGCCATGATTTTTTCCATACATCCTTCTCTACCAATCCTACCTCTAATTTTACATATCCCAGATGCAGCTTGCTGTTTACAAAAGGGAAAAATCCATTTCTCTTTTACTTTCGTGGAGATAAGCCTCTAATGTTTCCTTACAGTCTTTTTTTCACAATTGCTAATTATTCTATCACATTGATAAGTCAGCATCCCTGTAATCTTCCTGTTTCTGGATTTTTGGGTTACTTTCAGTTTTTACACTTAGAAGGATTATTGCTTACTTTTGCCCTATTTTAATGTTGAAGCCTGTCTTGTAAATACATATTTGTATATAAATAAAGAGAATTAATATTCATGAAAAAATGTGCTTTCTGATTTATCTGAGGAGACCAGTGTATTAAATCATCAGGGATATTACTGAAGTTAGAAGGTTAGAAGGGATAATGCAGTCTGGTTGCAGCAAGGACCTTAATTTATTTTATGTCATGGTGATTATTGACTATCCCGAACTAAATGTAATTACTTTGATGTATTTGATCTTTTAAATTAAATCTTATTTTTCATTTGTGTTGCATGCACGTTTTGTCAAATTAATAAATGTGAAGTATGTACTCATTTATCCATTATGAGTGTTCTAGAATTTTAGCTTGGACACTTGAGTATTTTTTAAAATAACACTTTGAATTTAAAAAGAAAAGGTTCATCCTGCTGTAATTAACACACTACTAATTTTTTCAGGCATGTGGGCACATTCCTTGACAGCACAGGATTATCAAGATCTTATAGACCGAGGATGGCGAAGGTAAAATTCCTTAATACAGAGAGACTTCTTGCAAGGTTCTTCTTATAATTAAAAAAGAGGCATGTTTTTAAAATGTTCTCTTGTTCGAAAGAAGTTCAAAAACATTTTTATCCTTTCGTGTAGTGGTTTTTTTTCTCTTTTAAAAAATGATTAGTAATTTCAAGTATTCACAAAAGCAAAGAGTACATTATAATGAACCTTATGTACCTATTACTAAGCTACAACAGTTAATAATATTCTGCCGGTCTTGTTTCCTTGGTGTTCCTTCTTTCCACTCACCAGCTACTTCACAGCAAATTACATCAGTAAATTTTTATTACAGGTATGTTAACATATCCATAGTAAGTACATATCTCTAAGCAGTAAGTATTTTTTTTCCTTTTTAACATATCCACTATACCGTTTTGTTGTACTGTACAAAGTTAATAATTCTTTGATGTTACCTGTTACCTACTTCTGATGAGATTTTCCAGATTATCTCAAATTTTTTTTAACAGTTGATTTATTTCAATTAGGATTCCATTAAGGTCTACATGTTGTCTTCTTGGGTATGCAGATGATTTTTAAGTAACTCTTAGGTAAAGTTCCTTATATAAATGACTTTTAAGTAACTCTTAGGTAAAGTTCCTTATATAAATGTAAGTAATGTTAAATACTTTATGCCAGTATTCTTTAAAAGACTTGGGGGATTGTGAGCACGAGCTGAAACATTACAACTTTCCTTATGTTTAATAATGAGACATAAAAGGTAAATAT
Organism: Galagoides demidoff; assembly: GCA_963574575.1. Taxonomy (NCBI): domain Eukaryota; kingdom Metazoa; phylum Chordata; class Mammalia; order Primates; family Galagidae; genus Galagoides; species Galagoides demidoff. The sequence continues at coordinate 8,608 of CAUYQV010040351.1, forward strand.
AGCTCAGATATTGAGAGACTTTGTTTGGCATATAAAAAACTTTAAGGTAGAAGGGAGCCGTTGAAGGAATTTATGTGAGAAAGAAATGTGATGAAGTTTGTTTTAGAAAACATCAATCAGATGGTAGAGGGATTTTGAGGGGACGGTTGTGGAGGCAGGACGATGGGTGTCAGAGGTTATTATACTATCCACATGTGAGATAATGAGGACTGGCTTCTTAGTGGCAGTGGTGACAGGTGAGGAAAAATTTAAGATATATGTATGTTAGCGTTAGAAAGCTTGTTGACAGAATATGGAGGTAAATTAGAAGGAGAAGTCTAAAATGACTTCCAGGTTTCTAGCTTGAGAGCTGAATGAATTACCATAGTTATGGAATGCGTGAAAAGAATCAGCTTAGTTTTGGGGTGTTGTGTATGGTGCATGTGGAATATCCAAGTGTAGTTGTCATGGGCAGTGGCATACATCATCTCCATAGCATTGTGGGCAGTTTTCTCTCAGTGCTCTGTAGCATTGGGGATGGTGGCAGGTGAAGGCAGGGACGGGATCGTAGATGCTGGAGAGAGTGTAGTTGAGGTGATTAGACTTGGAGCAGCAGTCCCTTACCTTTTTGGCACCTGGGACTGGTTTCATGGAAGATAGTTTTTCTAAGGACCCAGGGGTGTGGGGAGGTAGGAGAGGTAGGGATGGTTTTGGGATGATTCAGGTTGCGTTACATTTATAGTGTACTTTATTTCTATTATTATTACATTGTAATATGTAATGAAATAACTATACAATTCACCATAATGTGAATCAGTGGGAGCTGTGGGCTTGCTTTCCTGCAGCTAGACACAGTCTCAGCATTAGCATCACCATCTCAGCTTTACCTCAGATCGTCTGGCATTAGATTCTTATGAGGAGAGTGTAACCTAGTTTCCTCACATGTGCATTTTATGGTAGAGTTTGCCCTTCTGTGCAAGTCTAATGCCACTGCTACTCTGACAGGAGGTGGCGCTCGGGCAGTGATGGGAGTGACATGGAGTGGCTATCAATACAGATGAAGCTTCACTTGCTTACCCACTGCTCACCTCCTGCTGTGAGGCCTGGTTCCTAACAGGCCATGGACCTGTATCTGGGGTTTGGGACTGTAGGCTTAGAGGGCATAAATAAAGCTTTAGGAAGTAAAAGGTTCTTGGTATGCCAATTTTGAAGTGTATTTTTTTGTGAACAATAATTAAACATTAGTGCATTTTTACACCATTGATTAGATTTTTACTCTTGAGTTAATTTAGTACTCCTTTACTGATCTATTTTGGTACAGGTGAAAAATATGTAAGAACTTAACAAAGTATTCTTTTATAATTTCAGAAGCGGAAAATATGTGTATAAACCTGTCATGAATCAAACGTGTTGTCCTCAGTATACAATAAGGTGAGCATTTTAATTAGTAGAAAGAAGATCAATAATAGGGAGATTGTACATAATTTTTAGTAATCTCTTGTGCTTTTTAAATATGTTAATTTCCACTCTAGATAGGCTTTATTAAGGAAAAGGAAATAAGTTATGTATTTCATCAATACTAGTGATATATTTTTTTTTTTTTTGAAGATAGAGTGTCATTATGTCACCCTTGGTAGAGTGCCGTGGCATCACAGCTCACAGCAGCCTCCAACTCTTGGGTTTAACTAATTTTCTTGCCTTAGTAGCTGGGATTACAGGTGCCTGCCACAATGCCTAGCTATTTTTTTGCTGCAGATGTCATTATTGTTTAGCTGGCCAGAGTTGGGTTTGAACCTGCCAGCTTCCGTGCTTGTGTCTGGCACTGTAACCACTGTGTTATGGGCACCGAGTCAATACTAGTGATATATATTTATGTGCTAATTAATAGCTTTTAATAATGTTTAATTGGTTGGATATAAATATGATATGAAAACATATCCTATTTATTTAACCAACTTATCAATGAATGCCATGAAATATTGGGCAAATACTCAAATTTCTTTTATAGGGTGGTGCCTGTGGCTCAAAGGAGTAGGGCACCGGCCCCATACACCGGAGTTGGCAGGTTCAAACCTGGCCCCACCAAAAAAAAAAAAAAACAACCAAAAAACCAAAACAACAAAAAAACCCTGCAAATTTCTTTTATATATCACATTTTAGTGGATTTAGAATTTCCTACATTCTGGTGTATTCCCTGACACTGCTTGCATTCAAGCAGCACTATAGGAGAAATTAGTTGGTAAGAGGTGGGCATAAACTTAGTCAGCCACTTACACATTCAGAGTTCAGTTTTCTTAAATGGAAAACTTAAACCAAAAAGTATTTTTCCTTCAAAGTGTTTGTTGGATTTTTTTATACTTCCTTGGGTTTTCCATGCATCCCCTTGCCCCATCCTAACGTAGAAGAATTTTCTCTCCTTTTTTGGTTATAAAAATTATCATCTGGCTCTGCGCCTGTGGCTCAAGCAGCTAAGGCGCCAGCCACATACACCTAAGGTGGTGGGTTCGAATCCAGCTCAGACCCGCCAAACAACAATGATGGCTGCAACCAAAAAATAGCTGGGCGTTGTGGTGGGCGCCTGTGGTCCCACCTACTTGGGAGGCTGAGGCAGGAGACTCGCTTGAGTCCAGGAGTCGGAGGTTGCTGTGAGCTGTGATGCCACAGCACTCTACCCGGGGGACAGCTTGAGGCTCTGTCTCAAAAAAAAAAAAAAAAAGATTATCATCTTTCTCTTCATCTTTCTTTTTTTAAATAGAAAATATGGAAAGTACATTAACATTTTGAAGTATAGATTTGTCTCTAATTTCAACGTGTGTATAGAATGTGGATAAGAAAATCAGACACTGTTGTATCCATCACCGTTTTGTGTGATCTGTACAGTCCATTAGTTGTTCTTGTTATAGACCATTTTCAGAATGTGATGGAAGCTATGGCCTCCCTCTGCCCCTTTCTGCTCCCTTCCACCAAGGCATATAGACATAAATATGTAACATTTTGTATTTTAATTTTAGGATTTTCACAGTCTTCCACAGGTCCACTGATCCCCCCAAAAGAGCTCTTTCTTACCCATCTGGGCATCAGATTGACAGATAACAAGGAGAAAAGATGGATATCTAGTTTGCTGATACCATCTCATGACATGAAGATAGAATGATAGAGTAGCTTGTACTGTCTTCTTTTAGCTTTTGTGGTTGTAAAAAGAAGACATTTTCTAGGGCAGAAACCATTTTCCTTCAAATAGCAGTTTGAATTACAGACAGGATTCTGTTTCTGAGTTTTAGGTTGATTGGCCTAAATCTCATAAGAGGCTGATTTCAGTTGGTTAAGAAAGAGCTAAAGCATTCAAAATCTATTTGGTGCCAGTTATATGCAAAGCTCTATTCTAGGTATACTGCATTTGTAAAAAATGGATTCAGTTAACATTGCAAAACAGTAGTTATAAAATGTGATTTTTGCATTTAACATGGGATCAAACTTTCCTAAATTGTTAACCTTTATACAGTTTCATTATATATCTTAATCTCATGGTATCATTTTTCACGTTTACCCTTCTAGTAATTTTACCGTGTATACTAACAGTAGTTACGGGGAGAATTTGCATACGGGAACAAAGATTCTAGCCTTTAACTTCTGTAGGCTGTAGTTCTGTGTGCATAAAGGAGGATGTACTTCTCTGGCTGTGATTTTCTTTTTCTTTCTAGTTTTTTAAAAATCAGAATTATACATGTTGATAATTTACAGTGTCAGTTCCATAAAGCTTTTTTTGGAAAATAACAATCCCCCACATCCTTTTCCATTTCCTGTTTCCCAGTAGCAGTCGCCTTTAAATGTTTTGACTGATTGTTTTGGTTTTTTATCTCCCTGTCTTTTTTTTGTTTTGGAAACAGGGTCTCACTTTGCCAACCTTGTTAAGAGTGCCATGGTGTGATAGCTCACAGCAACCTCAAACTCTTTGGCTCAAGAGATTTTTTTGCTTCAGCCAGACGTTGTGGCGGGCATCTGTCTGCCTGTCTGTCTATCTATCTATCTGTATTTTTTTTTTAGAGATGGGATCTCACTCTTGCTCAGGCTGGTCTTGAACTGCCTAGATCACCTGCCGGGGCCTTCCAAAGTGCTGGGATTACAGACTTGAGCCACTGCGTCTGGCCTTCATCTCCCTGTCTTTAACATTCTTATATAATTGTAATATTTGATTTTTTATTCTCTTAGTTTCCTCCTTTATTTTTGGAATTCTCTCTGTGAAAGATAAAGGATTTAGTTTTCTTTTATCCTTGTTTCCCTGCCATGTTCTAGCTCCCTTTTGTACCCCAGGTTCCCACTTAGATGTATTATAACTTTGGATAGATGTGTGCAAATCATTATGACTGTGCAAATATGCTTCACAGTTGGGCCGTGCGGTATACTATGATTATTTTTCCTTTCCTGCACATGTTTTTTCTTTCTCTGGAGGAGTTAACTCATTATCATAGTCCTCTCTGTAACTTTGACCACTTTATTTTGAAATGGTCTCTCATTTGCGTAAACCTCTTACAATGTTTAGATGCATTGAGTACTTTATCATTTCTGTCTTCTTTAAAGTCTTATGTGGAACCTTCTGACTTGCTATGATCTGGATACGTTACCCTCTGCTCCTGAAGCATCATTGTCATTCTAGGATTTCTTTTTATTATCATCTTGGGGATTCTATTTAGCTATTGAGTTGGATCTCCTTTTTCCCCCCCTTGTTTTAGTGAAGCACATCCTGCAATAGTTTCCTGAGAAAAAGTACATGAGAGATAAATTATTTTGAGACTTTGCATGTCTAAAAATGTTTTAATTCGCTGCTCAAACTTACAGTTTGGTTGAGTACAGAAGTGTAGGATGATAATAATCTCCCTTTAGAATTTTGAAGCCTTTGCTCCATTGTTAAGAAGTACAGTGTTCTATTGATTCTTGTACTTTTTTTTTTCAGTGTTTGGCCATGGCTGGGTTTGAACCCACCACCTCCAGTATATGGGGCCAGTGCCCTACTCCTTTGAGCCACAGGCGCCATCCTGATTCTTGTACTTTTGTCCAAAACTTGTTCTTTATTTTTGGAAGCTTTTTTGTCCTCATTGTTCTTTCATTTCATGTTATATTTGGCTCTGTGTCCATTTTTTTTTTTTTTTTTTTTTTTTTTTATACAGAGCCTCAAGCTGTCCCCCAGTGTAGAGTGCCATGGCATCACAGCTCACAGCAACCTCCAACTCCTGGGCTCAAGCGAGTCTCCTGCCTCCGCCTCCCAAGTAGCTGGGACCACAGGCGCCCGCCACAACGCCCGGCCATTTTTTGGTTGCAGCCATCATTGTAGTTTGGCGGGTCCGGGCTGGGGATTCGAACCCACCACCTTAGGTGTACGTGGCTGGCGCCTTAGCCGGTTGAGCCACAGGCGCCGAGCCTGAATAGCCCATTTTTAAAAACAGCATTATGTTTATGTTAACTGGGTAAATTGGCACATGTTTTCAATTCATAGTTTTTAGTTTGGTTACGAAATTGTGCAGTTAACACGCCAATCTAATTATAGAACATGCCTCAAAAAGAAGTCACTCTTGTTTTACTCCCCACTCTCCCCTCACTGACCCAGCCCTAGGCAACTCCTCATCTGCTTTCTGTCCCTAGATTTGCCTAGTCTGGGCATCTCACACAGGGATCATGGCACTCTATAGTCTTTTGTAACTGAACCGGTCATTCTATAGTTTTGCTGATCTGTGTTACATTTGGTGATAGAAAGGCAAGACTTGCATGCAAATGCTTGTGGGTGCCAAGTATGTAATAAAAATAAGTGAAGTGATTCTGGCAAAGAAAAGTAAGCAGAGCCAAGAGGCAACACATGTCTGGGTAGACTGCGGTGGAGAATGCAGCCATTTCTTGGCTTCATTTGATTGTTGTCACCTGGAGATTGTGGGCTCAGTTTGTCAGTCCTAATTTTTAAAGGAAAAGTTGAAATTTTTATGATAATTCTCTTAACATATAAAGTATAAAATGAATTAGAAGAGTGGCGCAGATCAAGCTGGAGTGATCTAGAGCCTTAGACTTAGGGCACAGAAGAAAAAGCCTTGTGCCGTCTTGCCTTAATGTCTAGTTTTTGAAGATGAAAATAAAGCCAAGTGCTTATTACTACTATTTGGTATTTATTTTATTTCACCATGTACAGGCATACCTTGTTTTGTTGTACTTTATATATGTTATTTTGTTTTATAAGTTGAGGGTTTTAGCCACTCTGTATCATGCAAGTGTATCATTGCCATTTATGCAACAACGTGTGTGGTTCAAGTCTCTTTGTCACATTTTGGTGATTCTTGTAAATATTTCATCCTTTTAATTATTATTATACCTGTTACAGTGTTCAGAGGTCTTAAACATTACTATTGTTTTGAGGTGCCATGAACTGCACTGACATGAGATGAACTTAACTGACAGAGATGGACTTTGATCTCTTTGCTGACTGGTTCTTCCGTAATCTCTCTGCCTCTCTTTGAGCCTTCCTTCCTATTGGCTGAGATAGGATAGTGTTGACATGAAGCCAGTTAGTTACCCTACACTGACCTCTAAGTATTCAAGTGAAAGGAAGATCATACATCTTGTACTTTAAATCAAAAGCTAAAAATGATTACAGTGTGTCATAAGCTGAGATAGACCGAGAGCTAGGCCTCTTGCACTTTGGTTAATCAAGTTGTGAATGCAAAGGACTAGTTTTTTGAAGAAATGAAGGTGTTTCCAGTGAACACATGATTAAGAAAGGGAAATAGAGCTGATGAAAAGTTAGTGGTTTGGGTAGATCATACCAGTTCTTAGAGGCTCTAGGGTTTTCAGAACAATAAATGAGCCTAAGCCAAAGCCTAATCCCAACCCTCTTCAAGTCTGTGAAGGGTGAGAGATGTGAGGAGACTGCAGAAAAAGCTTTGAAGCTAGCAGAGGTGGTTCCTAAGAAAAGAAGCTGTTTGCATAACCTGAAAGTGCAAGGTGAAGCAGCACATGCTGATGGAGAAGCTGCAGCACATTGATCTGGATGAGGTCATAGATGGAGACAACACTAAACAGTGGATTTTCTTTTTCTTTTTTTTTTTTTTCTTTTTGAGACAGAGCCTCAAGCTATCCCCCTGGGTAGAGTGCTGTGGCTTCACAGATCACAGCAACCTCCAACTCCTGGGCTCAAGCGAGTCTCCTGCCTCCGCCTCCCAAGTAGCTGGGACCACAGGCGCCCGCCACAACACCAGGCTATTTTTTGGTTGAGGCCCGTCATTGTTATTTGGCGGGTCCAGGCTGGATTCTAACCCACCACCTTAGGTGTATGTGGCTGGCGCCTTAGCCACTTGAGCCACAGGCGCTGAGCCTAAACAGTGGATTTTCAATGATGAAATAGCCTTCTATTGGAAGAAATGCTTCTACAACTTGCATAGTTACAAAGGAGAAAATGCCTGGCTTCAACTTTAAAGGATAGGCTCTCTTGTTAGGAAGTAATGAAGCTGGTGACTTTAGGTTGCAGAACCTAAGGCTCATTTATTGTTTTGAAAATCTTAGAGCCCCTGAGAATTTACTCTGCCTGTAAAAATGGAAAAACAAAGTCTGGATGGAGCACATCTGTTTATAGTAATGGTTTACCAACTAGTTTAAGCCCATTGACCTCAAATAAAAAAAGATTTCTTCTGGCCAGGCATAGTGGCTCATACCTGTCATCCTGCACTTTGGAAGATGGAGACAGGTAGATCACCTGAGCTCAGGAGTTTGAGACCAACCTAAGCAAGATTGAGACTCTTGTCTCTACTAAAAGTAAATAGAATACAAACAAAAATAAGCCAGGCGTTGTGTGGAGCACCTATAGTTAGTCCCAGCTGCTTTGGAGGCTGAGGCAAGAGGATTGCTTGAGCTTAAGGGTTGGAGGTTGCTGTGAGCTATGACACCATGGCACTCTATCCAGGTTGACAGAGTGAGATTCTGTCTCAAAATATTTTTTTAAAATATTGACTGCTGGCTCGGCGCCTGTGGCTCAGTCGGCTAAGGCCCAGCCACGTACACCTAAGGTGGCAGGTTCGAATCCCCAGCCCGGGCCCGCCAAACAACAATGATGGCTGCAACCAAAAAATGGCCGGGTGTTGTGGCGGGCGCCTGTGGTCCCAGCTACTTGGGAGGCGGAGGCAGGAGA
>CAUYQV010040353.1:0-26859 GCA_963574575.1 Galagoides demidoff
AGATGTCCATTAAGTCCAGATGCTGAATGGTTAGGTTTAAATCTAGAATTTCTTTGCTAAGCTTCTTGTTGGATGATCTGTCCAGCACTGCCAAAGGGGTATTAAAATCTCTGACTATGATGGAGTTGGGAGTAATCAGGTTGCTCATATCTGTTAAAGCATCTCTTAACAATTGGGGTGCATTCTGATTGGGTGCATAAATATTGATAATTGAAATCTTGTCATATTGAGTCCTACCTTTAACAAATATAAAGTAACCATCATTGTCTTGCTCACTTTTGTTGGTTTAAAACCTATTGCATCTGCAAATAGTATTGCAACACCTGCTTTTTTCTGCTTTCCATTAGCCTGGAAAATAGATGACCATCCCTTCACCCTGAGTCTATGCTTGTCTTTTGAAATAAGGTGCGTTTCTTGCATGCAACAGATGTCTGCCTTGAGTTTTTGTATCCAGTCAGCCAGCCTGTGTCTCTTTAGAGGGCAGTTTAAGCCATTTACATTTATTGAGACTATTGATAATCCTGGCATAATTTTGGGTGTTGAGTTTTTTGAAGGTTCATTAGATGTCTTTGATCCTTTTGTTGCTGTGGGATTGGAATTTAGTCAGAATTTTTTGGGTGGGTTTATTCATGTGGTGGAGGATTGCATTGGTCCTTATGGAGGATAGGTTTGAGTATATCCTGGAGTGTTGATTTAGTAATGGCAAATTTCTTCAACATGTGAATATCATTAAAGTATTTTATTTTTCCATCATAGATGAAGCTCAGTTTAGCTGGATAGAGGATTCTGGGTTGAAATTTTTTTGTTTTAGGAGGTTGAAGGTCGATGACCACCCTCTTCTAGCCTGAAAGATTTCAGCAGAGAGATCTGCAGTCATACTATTATTCTTCCCCTTGTAAGTTAATGTTTTCTTGCATCTAGCTGCTTTCAGGATTTTCTCTTTCATGTTAACTTTAGTGAAGTTGATTATGATATGCCTGGGGGATGTCTTGTTCAGGTTGAGTAGGGCTGGGGTTCTGAAGCTGTCTGTTATCTGAATTTCAGGATCCCTTGGCATATCTGGAAAGTTCTCTTTCATAATTTCATGAAGGAGTTCCTCTGTGTTTTGTGAAGCAACTTCATCACCTTCAGGGATTCCTATGAGGCAAATATTAGTTTTCTTCGAATTATCCAAGAGCTGTCTGAACAAGTGGTCTGTTTTTACTCTCCATTTGTCATGATCTTTGGATGATTGGGCACGTTCAAAGTCTTTGTCTTCAGTGTCTGAGATCCTATCTTCTGCCTGGTCTATTCTCTGAACGACGGATTCAACCATAGTCTTCAGATCTTTAAGGGCTGCAACCTCTTGCTTTAGCGTATCATAATCTTTGGTCATTTTCTCTTTGAAATCATTGAATTACTGGGACAACTTTTGAATGATTTGAAATTCTAGCTCCCTCTTTTCCTCCAACCTGTTGATCTTGCTCCCTATCCAGATTCTGAACTCAATTTCTGACATTTCAGATATCTGTTTATATAGTGGGTCTTCTGTTCTGTCTACCCCATCCTTCTTTGGGGGAGTTAATCTACTCTGGTTATTCTGGTTGCCAGAGTTTTTCCACTGATTCTGTCCCATGCTGAATTTGCACCTTTCGGAAACCATCCCTATAACTGTTCTGCCAGTGGCTGCTTCTAGTTTTCTCTTGGGCACAACCCGGCAAGACCCCGGGAGGCGGAGCCAGCGGGTGGGGTGATGCAGCCCACCCCTGCAGGAGTCAGTGTTGCCTTCAAGGCCCTGGGAGGCGGGCGCAACCTGTCCCTGCGGAGGACAGTTGTCCTTACTGGCGATCAAAGCCCCAGAAGCAGATGCGCATCTAACAGAATGGCGCGACTCTCCCAGGCAGGAGCTGCTGGTAACCGCAAACTGGCAAGGTCCTGGGAGATGGGTGTGTGTCTGTGCGACCTGCCCCAGGAGAAGTCAGTTGTCCTTGCAAGCCACCAAAGCCCCAAATGCGGGAAGACGCAACCCTCTCCAGCAGGAGTTGGCGGTGATCACGCACTGGGAGGCACCGGGAGGCAGGCGCACGTCTGTGCGACCTGTCCCTGCAGAAGTCAGCTGTCCTCACAGGCTGCCAAGCCCCAGAGCAGGGCGCGCCACTGGCGGGATGGCACGACCCTCCCCGGCAAGAGCTGTTGGCGACTGCCAGCTGACAAGACCTCAGGAGGCGGGCATGAGACTGTGCGACCTGCCCAGCAGAAGTCAGTTCCCCTCGCTGGCCACCGAAGCCCTGGAGGCTGTCGTGCAACTGGCAGGACTGCGCGACCCTCTCAGGCAGGAGCCTATGTTGATCCAGGGCCAGGGGGCCCCAGGAGGCAGATGCACGGCTGCTCGACCTGCTCTAGCAGAGGTCAATTGCCCTGACAGGCCGCCAAAGCCCTGGAGGCAGACAAGCAGCTGGCAGGAGTCAATGGCAGCCGTGGGCCAGCAGGGCTCTGGGAGGCAGGCGCGGCTCAGTAACCCGACCCAGCAGAAGTCAATCACCTTCAAGGGCCCACCAAAGACCCGGAGGCAGATGCCTGGCGGGGTGTGTAGCCCTCCCTGTCCGGCGTCAATCCCGTCCCAGCACCAAGGTCTTGGGAAGTGCAGATAGTAGCTGGAGAGACAGCTGAGCACAGAACGCGCTGAATGAGGGGGATCCATCTGCACGCAGAAAGCATGGATCAAGCAGTTCTCCTGGTGAAGGACTGGGACAGGGGCTTGGTCTTGAAAGGGTGGGTGGATGCTGTTCTTGGGGCTCCTCTCCCTACCTCTGCCAGCAAGGGGAGGAAGAGGACTGGAAACTCAAAATGGCAGTGCGAATGCCAGTTCCACTTTTCTGCCTGGGGGAGGGTGTTCTGAGTCTCAACTGGGTTCCTCCAGGGTAGTAAACTTCCCTGTTGGCAGCTCTCACTCGCGGAGTGAGAGAATAGGTCCTCAGTTTATCGGTAGCCTGTAGGAGACTCGGAGGTGTGGTTGAAGAGGAAACAAAGGAAAAGCACACCTTTCTTGGGGGAGGGGATGGGCGCTATTCCTTTGGGGTGATTTATGTACCTGTGGATTATCCTCTAGGAGTCTCTGCCTGTCTCAGAAGAGGTGTCCTGCTGGTATCACTCTTCTCTCTCAGCTGGGCTCCCAGTTTTCGACTTTGTTGGGGGTTTCTCCAGACTTTATCCTTTCCTCCGAACAGGAGCTTCTGTCGGAGACTGGTGCCTGTCGGCCATCTTGACCTCTCCCCCTTTATCCTCTGTTTATGTTTCTTGCCCAGTGATAAATGATATTGTTTGATCTCTTTTTTTGTTGATTAATTTGAATTTTTATAGATCCTAGTTATCAACCCTTTGTCATATTCATAATATGTAAATATATTTTCCCATTATGAAGGTTGTCTATTTGCTTGGGTAGTTGTGTCCTTAGCTGTGCAGAAAGCTTTTCAGTTTAAGTTCCATTTCTTTCTTTTCTTTCTTTCTTTCTTTCTTTCTTTCTTTTTTTTTGTTATAATCATCATAGAAGTCTTCTTCAGAAAATCTTTCCCCAGGCTGACATCTTCAAGAGTTTTTCCCATACTTTCTTCTAGGATTTTTATCATTTTATGCTTTAGATTTAATTCTTTTATCCATCTTGAATCAATTTTGGTAAGTGATGAAGGTTGTGGGTATAGTTTCTATCTTTTACATGGGGGGTTATTCAGTTTACCCAGCACCACTTATTGAGATGGGATTCTTTTCCCCAGTGTGCGCTTTTCTTTGGTTTATCAAAGATCAGTTGGCTGTAAGAGATTGGTTTCATCTCTGTTTTCTATTTCATCCCAAATGTCTAAGTGTTGCTTTTTGGGCCAATACTATGCTATTTTGATTACTGTGGACTTATAATATAACCTAAAGTCTGGGAGGTTGATGGCTTTGGCATTGTTTTTATTCCAAAAAATTGCCTTGGCTATAGATTTTTTTTTTCTGGTTCCATACAAAATGAAGAACTGTTTTTACCAGTTGTTCATATTATGATGTCAATATTTTAATGGAGATTGCATTGAATCTGTAAATTGCATTTGAAAGTATAGACATTTTAACAGTGTTGATTCTTCCAAGCCAGGAACATGGTAGACTCTTTCATTTTTTAATATCTTCTGCCATTTCTTTTCTTAGGGTTTCATAATTCTCTTTGTAGAGGTCCTTCACTTCTTTTGTTAGGTGTATTCCTAGGTATTTCATTTTCTTTAAAGCTACTTTGAAGGGAATTGTGTCTCTGATTAGTTTTTCAACTTGGCTGTTATTGGCATATACAAAGGCTCCTGATTTATGTACATGGATTTCATACCCTGAGATATTACTATATTTCTTGATTGCCTCCAAGAGTCTTTGGGTTGAGTCTCTGAGGTTCTCTAAGTATAAGATCACATCATCAGTGAAGAGCAAGAGTTTGACTTCCTTTGTCCCCATTTGGATGTCCTTTATATCCTTCTCTTGCCTGATTGCATTCGCTAGAACTTCCGGCACTATGTTGAACAGTAGTGGTGATAGAGGACATCTTGGTATGGTCCCAATTCTAAGTGGAAAACTTTCAGTATTACTCCATTCAATACAATATTAGCTCTGGGTTTGTCATAGATGGATTCAATCATTTTAAGAAATGTGCCACCTATGCCTATATTCTTAAGTACTTCTGTTAAAAAAGGATGCTGAATTTTATCCAATGTTTTTTCTGCATCTATTTAGAGGATGCTAAGAGGATGATATAGTCTTTATTTTTGCTTCTATTGATGTGATGAATTACATTTACAGTTTTGCATATGTTAAACCAGCCTTGCATCCCTGGGATGAAGCCTACTTGATCGTGATGTATAATATTTTTAATGTATAGCTATAATTTGTTGACTAATACTTTGTTGAGTGTTTTTACATCAATAGTTATTAGTAAAGTTGGTGTGTACTTCTCCTTTTTAGCTGGATCTTTTTCCAGGTTTTGGTATCAGGGTGATATTTGGTTCATAGAATGTGTTGGGAAAGATCCCTTCCTTCTTAATGTTTTGGAATAGTTTCTGCAGTATGAGTATAAGCTCTTCTTTGAAGGTTTGATAGAATTCTGGTATGAAGTCATCTGTTCCAGGGCATTTTTTTTCTTGGAAGATTTTTTACTGTTGTTTTGATCCCAGTGCTTGATATTGGTCTATTCAAGAGATCTGTTTCTTCTTGGTTAAGTCTAGATGTGCATTCCAAGTATTGGCCTATTTCCTCCACATTGTCAAATTTCTGGGCATACATTTACTTGTAGTAGTAAGAGATAATCTCTTTTATCTCTGTGATATCTGTTGTTATTTTCCCTTTTGCATTTCTGGTGGAGGTAGTTAGAAATTTTACTTTCTGTTTCTGGTTAATCTGGCCAACAGTTTATCAATTTTATTTATTTTTTTAAAGACCCCAGTTTGTGTTTCATTAATTTTCTGAATGATTATTTTCAATTTCATTAATTTCTGATTTAATTTTGGTTATTTCTTTTCTTCCGTTAGGTTTGGGATTAGATTTGTCTTCCTTTTTCATTTCCTTAAGATGATTCATTAGTTTGTTAATATGCTTTCCTTCTGTCTTTCAGATATAGCATCTAATATGGTAAATTTCCCTCTTAGGACTGCTTTTGCAATATCCCACTGGATTTGGTAGCTTGTAGCCTCATTGTTGTTATGTTCCAGGAATTTAAGAAGTTCTTCCTGTATCACTTCCTTTACCCAGCTGTCATTCAGCATAAGGTTGTTTAGTTTCCATGCCTTTGTGTGGGGATAAGTTTTTGTTTGAGTTGAGTTCTACTTTTATTGTCTTGTGGTCTGAGAAGATACAAGGTATAATTTAAATTTTTTAATTTTGTTGAGGTTTCATTTGTATCCTAGGATATGAACTATTTTGGAGTATGTTCCAAGGGCTGATGAGAAGTATATTCCTTAGCTTTGAGATGGTTTGTTCTGTATATGTCTATTAAGCACATTTGTTTTATAGTCAAATTGAAGTCCCTAGTATCTTTGTTTAGTTTCTGTTTAGAGGATCCATATGGTTCTGTCAGAGGGATGTTAAAGTCCTCAGCCCCCAGCTATTATGGTGTTATAAGATATCATATTGCTCAGAACAATTAAGGTCTGTTTCATAAATATGGTAGCATTTAAGTTATGTGCATAAATATTTAGAATTGAATTGTCCTATTGTTGTATTGTTCTCTTCACCAGTATAAAGTGACCATCTTTTTCTTTCTTAATTTTAATTTCCTTAAATCAACTTGTATCTGAAAATAAGATTGCAATCCCTCCTTTTTTCTGATTTCCTTTTGCCAGAAATATTGTTCTATATTCCTATATCCCTTTACCCTGAGTCTTTCATCCTTTATGGTTAGGTGTGTTTTCTGGATGGCTTGTGCTTTTTTATCCAATCAGTCAGCCTGTGCCTCTTCAGTGGGAAATTCAAACCAATAACATTTATGGAGAGAATTGATAAGTGTAGAGGAGTTTTATGCATCTTATTTTGTGAAAGTCCATTGCTTAGTTTTATTCTTTGCATCATTGTGGAAGCTAGATTTTGTCCTTTCATTTGTACCTGTTTATTTTGCTGGTGTTCCATTGTGGTGATAATCAGGAAGAATAAATCTAATTATTTCCTTTAGAGCTGGTCTTATTTTGGTGAATTTCCTCAATGTTTGCATATAATTAAAAGATTAGATTTTTCCATTGATTTTAAAGCTTAGTTTACCAGGATACAGAATTCTGGGCTGAAAATTGTTTTGTTTCAGAAGGCTAAAAGTACATGACCATTCTCTTCTGGCTTGGAAAGTTTTAGCTGAAAAGTCCACTGTTACCCTGACTGATCTGCCCCTTTAGGTCAATTGGCGATAATTCTGGCTACTTGCAGTATTTTCTCTTTAGGCTTAACTTGGGACTGATTCATTACAATGTGTCTTGGAGATGCTTTGTTTATGTTTCGATGACCTGGAGT
This sequence comes from Galagoides demidoff, assembly GCA_963574575.1. Lineage (NCBI taxonomy): Eukaryota > Metazoa > Chordata > Mammalia > Primates > Galagidae > Galagoides > Galagoides demidoff. The sequence goes on from CAUYQV010040353.1 coordinate 6,988, forward strand.
TTGATATTCCTCTAAAAAGTATATTTGGGAATCTTTAGTGAAACTTGGTAACTTTTAATCTCTGATACACTCAGTAAGGCTTCCATTACTTTGGAGCATTCTTCTTCCCCTTCAGGGATCCTCTAATTCTCATGTTTGAATGCTTTGTGAAGTCCAATAATTATCTGAGGAAATGTTCTGCTTTCTCTCTCTTTTTTTCTGCCTCTTTAACTACTTAGGTTAGTTTAATACCTTAACCTCTAAGTTTCTTTCTTCCTCATGGTCTAATCCAGTGATCCTCAAACTTTTTAAACAGGGGGCCAGTTCACTGTTCCTCAGACCATTGGAGGGCCAGTCTGCAGGCCCCAGGACAAGTCGGCTGCTAAGCAGGACAGGCAGCAGTGGCAAAAACACCTGGGAGGCCGAATAAATGTCCTCAACGGGCCGCATGTGGCCCACAGGCCGTAGTTTGAGGACACCTGGTCTAATCTGTTATTGATATTTTCTTTTTTTAAAAAAAATTTTTTTAAATGTAATATTGTTTATTTAACTTCAACATTCTAAACATTTAACTTCAGCATTCTAAACATAATAAAAATAACAGAACATTGCAAATGTATTTAAGTATAGAAGATTCTTGAGCTTTCATTGATGCAGTGGTTCTTCCACTTTGTCAACAATGAAGAGTTCTATGATTTTTTTAAAAAACACTTAAGTTAAAAAAAAAACCAAACATTTCTCATGCCAGCTGACCCCCCTTTGTCCACATCTAATGGTATCAGAATGCTATGTCACTATATACAAAAACAAGAAAACCTGAAGCTAAATGGATGCCCACTGCAGTGCCAACAGGTCCAGCCCAGAGCACATGCCATGGAGCTATGGCCCCTCCAAAGGGCATCTTTCCCCACGGCCTTAATGGCAAGCAAGGAGCAGCAAGAATTGGTCTCGGTTGTTTTGTTCTTTTTACAAACTATAGATATATACGGTTGATAACTCAGGATTTATAGCCAATAACCATTTAATTAACACCACCTTCCAAATTAAAAAAGAAAAATGCCAGAAATATCTTTAAATGCCTTGTCACACCAACAGCGAAGTACACAGAGTGAGGAGAACACGAGAGTGCCTTTACATTTTAAAAATGTTTGGAAGTATATACAACTTTACTACAGTTTGAGGGTGCTCCAGACACCCATGGCCATGTCATGTAAATCACTGACAATTTCTAGAGCACTCTGTGACTATGATGTGATTGTGATCAAATTTGGGATTAAACCTAATGAGGGCAATAGGCATTTCTCAAATAAGAGATGTGTCATTTACAGCACTCCTCTAATCTAAGGTATTCACAAGGAGACAGATAAACAGTTTTTTTCTTTATCTTCCTCCTCCTCCTCCTTGTCTTCATCTTCCTCTTCCACGTCCACCTTTTTCCTGGCAACTTTAGCAGGATCCTTTGCGCATCAAATTTTCCTTGACTCCTGTAGTCAGCAACATCCTTCTCATACTTCTCCTTCAGCTTAGCTGCCTTACTGATGTAATGCTGCTTTTTGCTGTCACTTAAGTTATTCCACATCTCTCCCAGCTTTTTTACCACATCTCTAATTGAGATACCAGGTTCTTTAGACTTGATCTTTGGGAGGAATTCTGAACAGAATAAGAAGCATCCAGATGGTAGCCTCTTGAGGGCATTAGGGTCCTTCTTCTTTCTTCCTTTAGCTGGTCCATAATCCTTTATTTCTCGATTATAGTGGACTTTATCCACCTTTACCATTTCATCAAATTTAGACTTCTCTTTCCCAGACATTGCCTTCTGCCTCTGAGTACTTCTTGGAAAATTCTGCAAATTTGACAGGGACCTCTGGGTTATTCTTGTTTTTCTCTGCATGTCTGCACAAAGATGAAATAGGAAGACATCTTGCCCTTTGGTTTCTTGGGGTCACCTTTAGCCTTCTTGACTGTATTGTTTGCTAGTGGGGACAGCAAAGGGCATAATGCAGGACTTAGTGCTTCATGAGAGCCACTGTTACTGGTATTTTTTACTGTATCTATAAGCTCCGTCATTAACTCCTTCATTTCTTGAGCTCTGCCATACTTTTTCTATATCATTCTATTTTCTGGTTCTCTTTTACCACTTTCTCACTGATTCCCTTTACCATCCATATTTTAAATTACCTTTCTGTTGTTTCTATTACTTCTTTATAGGTGGAGTCTCTGCAGTAGCTTTCTCATAGTCCGTGGGGGGTATTTTTGCTCTGTTTTGGTTTTTCATGTTGCCAGAATTTTTCTGTTGGTTCCTCCTTATGTTTTATTCTTGTTAACTTCCTTTACCCTATTTTTCCTTCTCACTGCCTCTTTCACTTTGAATTACCTTGTCTCAAAGCTAAGGTATTGAGTGGCCTCTTGATATAAAGACAAAAGGAAGAGAAGGGTAAACAGCAAGAAGAGAGGAAAAAGGAGAGAATAAGAAAGAAAGAAACAAAAATAAGGAAGGTGGATAAAAGAAACTAATTGAAGAAAAGGAGAGGAGAAGGACAGAAAGAGCGACAGGAAAAACAGTGTTGTTTGGCAGGGTGCTATGGCCACACTGTAGCTCCAGGAGTTTGGTGGGCAGGCTGGGCAGGTCCCTCAATACCGGTAGCTCTTACCAGCCTGGGACAAAGTAAGACCTTACCTTCACCAAATATAGAAAGAGAAAGAATAGAAAAAAGAAAGTAAAAAAAGAAAAATTCAGCACTATATCACAGTGGGGACCTGCCAACACTGTTTTTTCAAAAGCCAAAGCTAGAAGGACACCCTGGACTATGAGCTCATGACCTGCTTAAGCCAGACCCTTCTCATGACTCCCCAGTCAGACCACTGCAATGACCCTCCAGCACTCAAATAAAAGGGAAAAAAATAAAGAAAAATAAAAATACAATTATATAAAATAAAGAAACAAAAGGAATATCTTAATTTTTGTATGAAAAATTTACATGAGAAAGATGAGAAAAGTCTTAGAATTGCTACCAAAAGAGAAAAAAGGAAAGAAATAAAAAAGAAAGGGTAAAAGAGGCTGAAAAACTATAAAAAAAAAATGAGGGAGCCCTTGCTTTTGAAGAAAGTAAAAATGAAAACCCAACCAACCAAATAAAGCAAATAAAACCCCAAACAACAAAAAGAATGGAAAATGATACACACACACATGTATTTTATACACACACACATATATATGTATATATGGAGAGAGAGAGAGAGTGAGTGAGTTTGGGCATCAGAAAGTGCTGCTGTGTTAGGAGATGGAGAACACGTGTTGGTTTTGTTGCGAAACCAGTGAGTGCCAAAACCATTCTAGTTGCTCAGGAGATCAGGTCCTGTCTTCCCGACTTAGTTGCTCTCTATCAGTGCCTGGTTGTTTTCTCAGCATTCAGTCTCCATGGGTTTCAGGTCTTAACACTCTCACCAGATTCCTTAGGAGGCAGGTCTCACAGTGCTCCTTGAGAACAATTCCCAGTGGTGTGGAGCTGCTCAGCTTGCCATAAGAGTGAATGCCCGAGATCAGCAGGTGCACCAGAGCTGGCCATGCACCAGGACCCAGGAGCCCATTTTTGCCACATGGACTTCCCCTTGGCAGCCCAGCTAGTGACCAAGCCATTGGTAGATCCGCGCCACTTAGTATTCAAACCCAGCTGCTGGGCACTGTTCAAGTCCACCCACTCATTTAAGATTTCCAAGGCTGCTGTAGTAAGTAGATTAGCCCAAAATCAAAAAGCTGCCAGCAGCTTCTTCCTATCTCCAGTCCTCTGGGGGCAGGCTGCCTGTTCTCACATACTTGCCTTCTATGCTGGTTTTCTTCAGCTTCAGACCTCTTTCTGGCTCCTAGAGTGATGTCTCCAGGTGGGTTCCCCAGCCAGAGATGGCTGGTTTTCTTTCCCCCACCTTGCCACGAGTGGCTGGTAGGTAGATGTTCATAGTCCCGATCTTGCTCCATCTCCCACTTCATTTCTTCCTATCTTGATCTATAGATTCAATATAATCTCAATCAAAACCCCACCAAGTTATTTTGTGAATATCAACAAACTGATTCTGTGGAAAGACAAAAGACCTAGAAGAGCCAACAAAATACTACCGAAGGAGAACAAATTTCAAGAACAAACTTCAACACTTACCACTGAGCTCCTGTGATCAAGACAGTACGGTATTAGTGAAATAGAAAAATAGATATATTCACACATATAAATATAGTTAAGATTACACACACACACACACAAATAGTTAGCTGATTTTAGACCAAAAAAGAAACAAAAAATTGAGAAAGGATAAATCTTTCAACAAATTGTACTGGAACAACTAGATATCCACATGTCAAAAAAAAAAAAAAAAAAAAAAAGAGGTTCCATGCTTGTAGCTCAAGTAGCTAAGGTGCCGGCCACATACACCAGAGCTGGCAGGTTTGAATCTAGCCCAAGCCTGCCAAACAACAATGACAACTGCAACCAAAAAATAGCTGGGTATTCTGGCAGATGCCTGTAGTCCCAGCTACTTGGGAGGCTGAGGCAAGAGAATCACTTAAACCCAGGAGTTGGAGGTTGCTGTGAGCTGTGAGAGTGCCACAGCACTCTACCCAGAGTGATAGCTTGAGGCTCTGTCTCAACAACAAAAAAGAATCTAGACACAGACCCTAAAACTTTCACACAAATTAACTCTAAGTGGATCATAGAACTAAATATAAAATATAACACTTATAGAAAACATAGGAGAAAATATAGGTAACTTTTGGTTTGGCAATGACTTTTTAGATAAAACATCAAAAACATAATCCATGAAAGAAAAACATAGTAAGTTAGACCCTGTTGAAATGAAAACCTCCATCCTGTGATAAAAACTCTTAACATAATGGAAAAAAAAAGCCACAGACTAGGAGTAAAATCTTTGCAAAATAAGTATAAAAGTTTAGTATCTAAAATAGACAAAGGATTTTTTTTAAAAACTCAACAACAAAAGAACAAATATCCTAATTAAACATAGGCAAAATATCTGAACAGACACCTCACCAAGGCAGAAGTACAGATAGGAAATAAGCGTAAGAAAAAAATTCTCAACATCATATATCATTAATAATGGGATTTCAAATTAAAACAAGAGTGGCATAGCACTATATGGCTATTAAAATGGCTAACTCCCAAAGTACAAACAACACCAGATGCTGTTGAAGATGTGGAGAAACAGGTTCATTACTGTTGGGTATGTAAAATGGTGTGGCCACTTTAGAAGACACTCTTGTCAGTGCTTTCAAATCTACTAATTTTGCATCCATATCCTTGTTTCTGTTGACATGAAACTAGAGCAAACTTCCTTAAGTTGTCATAGGAGATTAAAAGAGATACTGTATGTAAAATGCCCGATAAACATTTTGACCATCAGTCAATGGGACAGATCATAATTAGTTACTGGATACTATCAGAAAAGAGTAGATCAATCCATCTTTAACTGTGGTCAATAATATTGTTCAAATAGCTTTGTTAGAGGGACCTTATAACATTCAATTTTATAAAACCATACATATGCTGTTCTGATTGGAATAATTATTTTCTACCTAGACTTGGAGACTTTACATCTTTTATATTTACATCTTCATATTTAATATGAAGCTGGAACATATTCTTCTTAGTAAAGTATTTCAAGAATGGAAGAAAAAGTATCCAATGTACTCAGTACTATTATGAAACCAATACATAATCACCCACCCTTTCATATGAATGATAAAACACAACTATAGTCCAGAATGAAGGAGGGAAGAGAAGGCAGAGGGGAGGGGAGAGGATAAGCCAGGAGGAGGGAGGGTAATTGGTGGGACCTCACCTATTATGTATAATGCAAGAATACATGTCAAAACTATTGAGTAGAGTATAAATGTCTTAACACAACAAATAAGTGAGGTGAAGGCTATTTTTAATCAGCTTGATGTAAGCATTTCAAAATTTATATAAAACCACCACACTGTACCCCATAAATGATTTTAAAAATAGAAAAACTGAGGCAAGAGGATAACTTGAACCTAGTTGGAGGTTGCTGTGAGCTATGACCCTGAAACTCTGAGAGAAGAAATAGCTGAAGATGTTAACAAATGGAAAAACATACCATGCTCATGGCTGGGAAGAATCTACATTGTTAAAATATCTATACTACCCAAAGCAATATACAAATTTAATGCAATCCCTATTAAAGCACCATTGTCCTACTTTAAAGATATGGGAAAAATAGTACTTCATTTTATATGGAATCAGAAAAAACCTTGATGTAAAATATTAAGTGTAGTGTTATACTTCTGTAATATTCTTGTTAAAAATGTTTAACTAGACTCTAATCATGAGGAAACTGAAAAAACTAGATCGTGAGACATTTTTAAAGAAAACTGGCTTGGAGTTTTCAAAAGTTCAATATCCTGAAAAAACAACTCAAAAGCTTAGAAGATTTGTTCTAGACTTTTTAAAAAGAAAAAAAGGGAAGCATACAGTCAAAATATCAAATGATTGAATCTTGCATTGAGAAAAAAAAGGTCTACTGAAGAAATTTGAGAAAGACTTGAGAAAATTATAAATAGACTTATTTATGTAATATTGAATTAATGTTAATTTGCTTAAGTTTGCTAATAGTTTTTTTTTTTTTAATCGCTCCAGAAGCACAGGCACGCTGGCCAGCTTCTTGAAGCCCTCGTGGTCATAGGTCCGCGTCGGGTTGGGCTTGAACTTCATCATAGAGGCAGGCTCTTGCTGCTGCAACCGCCACGGCGGGGGCCCGGCCTTGGCCACCCCGCAGAGGAATGGGGCGAGGGAAGGTCTCCTAGCTGAGGCGCCGAGCGCGCTGGTCTGCGAGGCAGCGGCGTGCAGGCGCAGCGAGGCCGGTCCGTCAGTCAGTCCCGGAACCAGCGGCTGCTCGGACGTGGTGCGGGACACGAGCGCTGGTCACTGGAGCTCAGGAGCCGAGATGGAAATGCCGCCTCTGCTCAGGCGTCCGCCGTTCTCCCTGGAGCCCGCCTCACGCTAGCCTCCCCTCCCTCTGGCCGCTGCCGCCAGGGAAAGCGAGGTTCGAGGCTCGTGCCGCAAGCCAACAGTTGCGAAGACCCTAGCGGCTGAGCAGCAGCGCCCTGACGGCTGGGGTTTGCTAATAGTTATATAGGAAAACATCCTTATTTTAAGTAATGAATGCTGAACTATTTAGGAATAAACTGTCATAATATATGCATTTTTTCTTTCAGCTGTTTCAGTATAAATTTAAGCAGATAATTGATAAGATAGAGTATGTACAAAAATGGAAGAATATTAACATTTGTCTTTAAGTACTCATTTTAGTCTTCTTTTAATTCTTTAAAATTTTCCATAAGTTAGAAATGTTTCAGAATTAGAGCTAGGTATTTATATATTTATAGTATCAGGTATACTCCAATAAACATAGAAACCAATTATCTACTAGTTTTGCAAATATTATATTGGGGCTTGTGAATCATCATCAACCACCTCATAGCTGCAACACACACAAAGGCAGTAAACATGTTTTAAAAATAATATTTCATGTCACCTGGACAGCTGTAAATATTAATACTCCAAAAGGAGAATAATGTTTCATACATGGAAATCTGTGTTTCTAAATAAATAGGTAAATTATTTTTCTTTTAGAGAAACTATCCTCTCCAGAAAAAAATTAAATTTATAATTTTTGAACATTAATTTCAGTCCACTTATCCCCTAACTGCTTTATGTATGTCTCTGGAAATTTCAAAATCATACCTAGGATGTTTTTGTACATTTATTTTCTATCTAGTGCCTTTTCAAATCCATGTACCAGAAAATTATGCAGTTCTTAATATAGATGTACAATTATATGCTCAGACCCCATACAACATTAACTTGCAGCCATTTGCATGAGGTCAACAAGACTACTAGACCTACACCAGTTGGTTGAAGGCCAGGTCAAAGAATATTACTCCTTTTCCCACACTTGCTCACCCATACTTAATCATTTTCTTGAGCTATCATCCTAATTTTGATAAATATTTATGATTCATTGGACCAACTATCTCCTTAATTACCATGGCCTCAAGTATCCTTATTAATTAGTGAAGCTTTTGATTACAGAGTAAAGTTTTTAGGAGAGAGCTGTGAATTCAGAAGGCATATTATGAGTCTAAACTTTAGTTTGCCAGTCTGATTTCTCTGAATTTATAGTTCCCCATAATTTCAAATATTTCTCTCCAGGTCAGGGGTTCACGAGTCCATTTCATGCGGTTGGTGAAGTCAAAATTATTTTTATAGTAATAAAAACTAGGTGACTTGTCCACTTTTATTCACTCTCTAATGTACAGCATAGTTTTCTAGACATGACAACCATGATGGCATTATCATTCTGCCATCCAATGGGATCTGTTAGTATATTCCTGTTTGAATTTTTTTTAATTTCTAATATGACAAACATTAATTGACTTGATTCACATAAAAAAGCACTTTTACATCCTCAAAATATTTTAAGAGTGTAATCGGTTTCTGAGACCAAAATGTTTGAAAATCATTACTCCAGTAATACTAACAGCATAATTTATGTACCTTCCTGTGTCATATGACCAGAATATAAAAATGTACCAGATAGTGTAAGTTAGGAGGCCTGTATGCATTATCCAATTTAAATGTTTCAGCACATTTTCAAAATAGGTGTGGTCACCCTCAACAAATGAGGAAATTGAATCTTTCTGACAAGGACTGAAACTCAAAACTTAAAACTCAGTGTATTATTATACTCTAAAGCAGTGGTTCTCAACCTTCCTAATGCCACGACTCTTTAATACAGTTCCTCATGTTGTGGTGCCCCCCAACCACAAAATTATTTTCAATAAGTTAGAAATTATTATTATTACAGAAAATAATTTTACCACTTCTCTAAAGCCAGTGTAAATTCTGCTTCATGTATGGATGATGCATAATATCCAGTCCTCCACATTATCACCCATACTTCAGAATTTTTAGAAGGATTTGATGAAATAATATTAGTAGGAATTGCCATAAATTAATATTAATTACTGATATTTATTGAGTTTGTATCATTGCTTACAGTAATCCTGAGGTATGTTTATTTTAATAGCTAAATCTTATTGATTGTTTATACAAAATCAAAAGCAATTCACAACTTCATTTATTCCTCATAGTAGCCCTAAAATATGGCAACTATTATTATCTCATTTGGGAATGAAGAGAATGAGTCACAGAGAGGTTGAGAGAATTTCCATTGATCACTCTGGAAGTGAGTAATAAAGCTGATATGAACCAGGTAGCCTGATCCCTGGTACCCCCACCCTGCTATTCTTTTGCCATACTCAGTGCCCTGTAAGTCAGTTAACTACATGAAAGAGGACATGGGAGCTTGGCCAGGCCCCTCAGCTGTGAAGTTGGGAGTAGAGGTGAAGCCAGAAAAGCAGCCTATGAGATGGACTCTGAGAAGCTAAGCTGAGTCAGTGCAGCTAATGTAGTCTGCTAAATTCACATTCCTCACCACACACTCTTCTCCTGTTATGACCTAGTAAGGATGTATCTCAGGGAGACTCTGAGGAGGTGGTCATAGGTAGACAATAGATGTTGTATTATTGGTAGAGTAAAGGTTACTTTGATAATACTATGTTTTATTTGATGATTCTCTTATTTTCTTAAAGTGAAAATTACCTTTCTATTGTTTAAACATTTTGCATTATTAGAATGAAGATTACTTTGATGTTATTTCCTATTAGATAAAGTTAAAATTTTCTAGGTGTATTTCCTTGTATTTAATTATAAAAATTATTAGAACTGTAACTGAGGCAGAGCAGAATTGAGAGACCACTCTGGCTGTTCTCCAGAATTGCTAGCCTTTTGATAATAAAGCTTTTTTGGACCTAATCCCCATCTCTGCATATTGGTTGGACAGGGACAAGTGGCTGGATCCTCTTCATCTGAAATCTAGGTCTGTACAACTCCAAATACCTTAATTTTACCCCTACCCTGCTATTCTTCTGTTATACTCAGTGCTCAGGAAAATAGTAGACCCTTCTCTTATTTTACTTCATTGACTCTGTACAGTGAATGGATGTTTATTATGCACCTACTGTTCTCCAGACTCTGTGCACTGGAATAAAAGAGATGAATCAGGCACATTTCTTATTCTTACACAGTGCTTCTGAACCTTCCTATTGCCGTGATCCTTTAATACAGTTCCTGTGGGTTGTGACCCACAGGTTGAGAACCGCTGGTCTCACAAGACAAAAACATATTAGTTTACTAGGATTATCATGATGAAGTTTAGCAGACTGGGTGGCTTAAACAACAGGTATTTTTCTCTCTTCTGGGAGCTGGAAGTCCAAGATCAAGGTGGCAATAGGTTTGGTTTCTCCTGAGGCCTCTCCTTGGCTTTCAGGTAGTCACCTTCTTGCTGTGTGTCCACATTTTCTCTCTGTGTGTATATCCTTAGTGTCTCTTAGTGTGTCCAAACTTTCTTTTCTTTCTTTGAGATGGAGTCTAACTAACTCTGTCACCCTGGGTGAAGTGTCATGGCATCAGCTTAGCTTACAGCAACCCCAAACTATTGGGTTTAAATGATCCTCCTGCTTCAGCCTCCTACATAACTGGGATTTCAGGTACCTGCCATAACCTCTGGCTAATTTTCCTATTTTTAGTAGAAATAGGGTTTTGATTTTGCTCAGGCTGGTCTTGAACTCCTAAGCTCAGGCAATCCACCTGTCTTGGCCTCCCAGAGTGCTAGGATTACAAGTCTGAGCCACCACACTGGCCCCAAAGTTTGTTTTTTTTTTTTATTCTAAAGACACCAGTCAGATTACATTAGGGCTCACCCTAACAGCCTCATTTTAACTTAATTACCTCTTTAAAGGCACTATTTCCAAATACAGACATATTCTGAGGTACTGAGGGTTAGAATTTCAACAGATAAAATTTAGGTGAGGGGCACAATTTAGCTCATAACTTATTTAAACAAAGTTTTAAGAATATTCTCATTTAATTAAGGTCAGTGGACTTTAGACTCCAAATATGATGATATGAGGAAATAGATATTTGGACCCACATTTCCACAATTCTGAAGATGCTACTACAATTTTGGGTGATTTGGAAAAAAAAACCCAGTAGCCCAGGAATACTTATTTTTACTGAGCACATACTATGTATCAGTCACCATTTATACATGTACACAAATTATATGTATATAAAATCTAATCCTCAAAAGAATATATTTATGATATAAGAACTGTTCTACACATTTTAACAATGAGGAATCACAGGTTTAAGAAAATTACCTAAGGTTACTTAACAAAAAATAACACATCCTGGAATCAAATCTATATATGGTAGAACCTCCATAGTTGACCACCTTCCAACATTGATACATTGACCATCTCCTTAAGCTTAACTAATTTTCATAGACTGGATGTGCACCACATGTACATATTAGTATAATAGACATAGTTCTTTAGCAGTCAGTGCAAAGAACCCAGGGGCATGGTTTGCCACCTGGCATCAGGTCTGTGGGGCATGGCCTGCTGAGTGGCACACATGGCCAGGAGCATGGCCTACTGCAGGGCATGATGTTATGAAAGCATATGGCCTGTCCATTGGCACCCTAAGTTGGGATGCATTGCTGGCTGCATAAAACTCAGGTTTGCAGGGGTATGGATCTCCATTTGGCACACAGGACCAGGGCTTATTCCACTAGTCAGTGTGTCGAGCCACAGGGAATGGGCTGCTAGATGATTGGGGCTCTCTCCTCACACAGGTCCTGCCTAGGGTGTCCTCTCAATCTGTTTGAGTTCCCTGGTGAAGAGGACACCTGGCTTCTAGTCACAAGAGTGTGAGAATATGTTCTCCCTGCTTCCTCCCTTGCTCAGAAAAGGGCAGTATAGGGACAGCTGCAGCAAAGCCAATCCCTGTGTAGACCAGGAGCTCTGACCCTGATAACTCAGAGTGACATCAGCTGTGACAATCCAGGAACCAAGCCCAGGTGGTTTTTGCAGATCCTGCTTTTCAATACAACTTAATTATGAAGTGTCTAGCCAGTCCCCTGATCAGTACAGAGGCTTAAAGAGGTGGTGGTGGGGCTCTCACAGCTCAAGTTTCAGAGTCTGCACAGAGTACATGAGGCCCTAGGGTTCTCTCCTTTATCACTTCCCTACATGTACAAATCTCTCCCAGGGACTTTCTGATCTTGGCAAGTGTAACTCCCTGTCCCTGTCTCCTTCACTCTAAGTCTTTCCTGTCAGTTCTCTGATGACTTACAATTCCCTATTCAAGAGGATCCATCCATAGTGAGCATCTGCTTGCAGTCTTTGATCCTCTCCTAGAGAACAGCATGTGTGGGCTGCTTCTAGTCTGTTATGTTGCCTTTGGTCCTCTCTACCCCTTTCTTCTCCTCTACATTATCCGCAATGTATATATAGGTCAGCTAGATGGTTTCCCATAAATCCCTTAGGCTCTATTCACTTTTATTCCTTACTTTTAATTTTTGCTCCTCAGACTAAGATAAATTCAGATGATTTTGTCTTCAAGTTTTCTGATTCTTTCTTTTGTCTGATCAAGTCTGCTGTTGAAGTTCTCTAGTAAATTTTCAATTCAGTTGTTGATTTTTCTAAATTCTAAAATTTATGGTTGGTTCCTTTTTGTAGTTTCTCTTTATTGGTATTCTCATTTTGTTTATGTATAATTTTCATGATTTTATTTAGTTTACTGTGTTATCTTTTAATTCATTGATCATCTTTAAGACAGTTGTTTAAAATGCTTTATAAAGTAACTCACAGGGCTCTGTTTCCTTAGAATTGGTTTCTGGAGATTTATATTGTTCCTTTGAATGGGCCACAGTTGCCTGTTTCCTGGAATTCTCTGTGGCCTAAGTGCCACTCAAGTTTATTCAGGGCCCCAGCTCAATTTAGTACACTGATGGTGAAGCCAGCCAGGACTCGAGTTCTTCCCTCTAGGGTAGGGGATTCTCCTCTTACCCACAGCAGGTCTAAATTTTCCTTTATGGGCATTGGCAGAATTCTGCCTTGTGTTGTGTTTTGCTGTTTCTGGGCAGCAATTAGTTCCTATGTAAATTCACACACTCACTTTGCTTTCTCTCCCCCAAGCATATAGATTCTCTGTCTCTGCTGTGTGGGGTACTGCCTATGGTTAAGGAAGGGGTTGTGTACGCAATGTAAGACCATACTCTCTACTCTCTTCAATGTCTCTTTCTTTATTACCATGTTAATAACTGGCTTTAACATCTATGTTCATGAGAGATGTTGGTTTATATGTTTCCTTTCTTAAATATCTTTATCTGCTTTCAGTGTTAGGTTAATACTATTCTCATACAATGTTTTGTTTTGTTTTGTTTTATGGCTCTTTTCAGTTTACTTCATGAAGGAGTTACACTAGTACAAATTAAAAGCAGACCCCAAATGGTTACACTAGGAGGTGTTCTACTGTTTCTTTTTTTCTGAAAGAGAGTTTAGAGAATGTTTTCCATTTCATCTTTAAATGATTTCTAGAACTTGTAAGTGATACTGTCCAGGCCCAGTTCTCTAGTTTTTGAAAAGTTATTGATTATTGCCTTAATTTTTAATAGATATCAGCCTATTTATATATTCTATTTTTGCTTGTGCTTTACTGGTCTGTGTTTTTTAAGGAATTGGGCTATTTCATCGATGCTGGGGTATCCAACATTTTGGCGGCCTCTTGGGCCACACTGGAAAAGGAACAGTTGTTTGGGGCCACATATTATACAAACAATAACAAAAGCTGATGAGAAAAAAGAAGGGTCCGTGCATAATTTTCATGACATCTGGCCATTCAGAGAGCCTTTTAAAATCAGGCAGGTCCTACATTTGTAATCACTAATATAGAAAACATACATATCTAAGTAATAAGCATCTTCAGGATTTTTTGTATATTTTTATTATAAAGGTAAATAAAAATTGGGCAACATAAAACTAGCAGTGTATTTGACATTGTATGGGAAACTAATGTATCAGTATCTGATTCAATGGAAGTATTGCAATTCTCAGTGAGTTCTCAAGGTGCTTATCAGCTATTTATTTCTAATCTTACTTCGAATGTGCTTAATTTTTGAAAATAGTTGTTCACAAATGTAGGTCCTACCAAAGAGTGATGACATGAATAAGACATAGTTATGAAGTGAAGAGTATTTGTCTTTGGGAAGAAAGGACCTATAAAATCCAGTCAAGAGACATGATCAATTTTTTTCCTTAAGTTGAATGTCAAATTGCAGCTATATGCATTCCATTTGAAAATTGGCAGATAGCATATTTATGTAGGCTAAAAATGGAGTCACAAATGCACCAAAATATTATTTTTCTAAAAATTTTGAAATATTTTTCTTATTCTTGTATCAAATAAAAAAGCAAGGCTACATATTTTTCATGTTCATAGGACTGTGTTTAGCCTACATGTTTAAATGTATAAAATTGAGGGTGGGGGATAAGATGGCCAAATAGAACCAACTTTCCACAAAGACTTTCATCCAGAAGGAGAGAGAAAGGACAGAAGTTTCCCAAGAAAGCTGATGTTTTGGAGCTGAGCTAGGAGAGAAGATTGAGAAATGCATATCACCCCTGCGGAGGCAAGCTACAACCACAAGAAAACAAACTATAGGTACAAAACCCATTGCCAGGGAGATGTGAGTCCCCTCCCCCATAAGAATGGCTCATAGTGAACTTTCTACAAACAAGCAGGCAGAGTTCAGATCTCTTTTTTTATCCTACAGCAGAGAGCCACAACAAACTGGATCTCCTTTCCTAGAAAGATCCCACTTGTAGGCCTAGGCATTCTCCTACCTGGCACAAAACTAAATATATATTATACCTGCAATTCTAAACTCCCATTCCAACCCTCCACCCCCACACTGCAGTCTGGAAGCCTGTCCCCTGTGGAGTTCAGATTGCTGGGCAATTTCTTGAGAGGTACAGGCATGATGTGGGCTGCTACAAGTCTGTGCTGAAACAGCTGCATGGGCATAAAGTGGGGGCTGTGGAGTGAGGGAACCAAGAGGGAAAGGGAGTAACATGGTCTGCCGTAGAGCACAGAGGAGGTGGCAGCAACAGGGCTCACACCCCAGGTCACATTTTGAAGAAACACTTCCCATTTCTCTTGGCAACCAGAGGGAACCATGCCTCTACCCCAGGGGCAGCCATGGGTGGAGCAGAACTGGGACAAAAACATAGGCGCCATGAACAGGGGATATGCCTGCAGTGGTACCTGCCAAGGCAGGCACTACCAGGACTGAGACAAGAGTATTCTCAGTGCACAGTAGCGACACTCACCCAGGGCAGGGCTGAGGCAGAGATGCACCCTCTCTGAGCTATAATTACACCCAGCGCACCACAGAGCTCAGCAGAAACAGAGACACAAAGTCCCTGGGAATACGGGAAGCTGTGGCACCAGCGCAGGGAGGAGAAGCTGTTGAACACTAGAAGGAGCCAGGGAGCTGGGCTTCAGACACATGAGGTTGCTCTGGTGGCAGACTATTTCACGTAGGAGGCACTGATCACCCTTGTCTCAAGCAGTCCCATTTCCCTGTCATTTCCACCCACTGAAGGGATCTGTGCCACAGCCCTGTGGGGCTACCAGTGGTGGTGTGAGGCTATGGCGTAGGATGGGGAAGGAGGTACCAATTCCTCTGGCCCGACTCTTGGCCTGGGCGAACCTTCCCATCACTTTGACCATCAGAGAGAGCCAAACTCCAGCATCTTAGGTTTCTGAGTCCAAGTTGCTTGTGGAACCCTACCACCAGGTTGCCACTGACTGAACTCTGGCAGTTGAGCAGTTATTTGAACTGCCTGGGATAATTGCTTTTGGAACTTTTGACTTGGGCAGTCTACGTGGGGACCCTCTAAGGTTGAACCGAGGTTGTGTTGAACTGGGAGGGAATGACTCCTCCTGCAATAGATGCTGAAGAGGGGTGGGGGACTCTCAGGTTCCTGTATATCCCCGTTATACAGGGGGATAGCTGAGATTTGATCCTTATCTTGTGACTCAATAGGACTGGATAGTGGCTGGCTGACTACAAATCAGAGCCAGATATCTGTATCACATGCTGGCTAACTACAAATCAGAGCGAGCTATCTCTATCACACTCTGGTTCTCAGAGTCTCTAGCTGCAGGTCTGAAAGTGACCTTTCTAAAGCTGGAAGGAAAAAAACACCGTCACTAATCCCTGCTCTTTGGGGCTTGTTTGTTTGTTCTTTGAGACAGAGTCTCACTTTGTTGCCCTCAGTAGAGTGCTGTGACGTCACAGCTCACAACAACCTCAAATTCTTAGGCTTAAGCAATTCTCTTGCCTCAGCCTCCCAAGGAGCTGGGACTACTGGTGCCCAGCTATTTTTTTATTGTAGTTGTCATTGTTGTTTGGCAGGCCCAGGCTGGGTTCGAACATGCCAGCCTGGTGTATGTGGCTGGCACCCTAGCCATTAAGCTACAGGCACCAAGCAACCCCTGCTTTTGGTAAAGGGCTAGTTAACTACATTCCTGGAACCCTCATTTCAGTCACACCCTTCCAGTTTTAATACCCAAACTATGAAAATTAAGCATGGGGTGGAACCAGAGGAAGAACTCTGGCAACATGAATAATCAGAGCAAATCAACTCCCCCAAGAAATGACAAAAAGGATACATCAGAAGATGCCATTCACAAACAAATGGCTGAAATGTCA
The DNA here is from genome assembly GCA_963574575.1 of Galagoides demidoff. Classification (NCBI taxonomy): domain Eukaryota; kingdom Metazoa; phylum Chordata; class Mammalia; order Primates; family Galagidae; genus Galagoides; species Galagoides demidoff. Next base: position 23,677 of record CAUYQV010040353.1, read on the forward strand.
GAAATAGAATCTATAATATGGATAGCAAATAAGATGAATAAATTAGAGGAAAAAATATATATCGAAATCCAAAAAGTTGTACAAAAGTTATCTCAAGAAGTAAATGAATTCAAAGACAAATTTACCAAGGATGTAGACATAATGAGAAAGCAGACAGCAGAGCTCAGTGAAATGAAAAAAGTATTCTAGGAGCTCCGAAATTCAGTAGAATCCCTCAGAAACAGAGTGGATCAGGCAGAAGAAAGGATTTCTGAAATCAAAGACAAAGCTTTCGAACATGACCAAACATTCAAAGAGGCAGATAGATGGAGAGCAAAAACTGATCTTTTCCTGACAGATTTGTAAGACCACTCCAAAGGATCAAACATTCATCTTGTAGGAATTCCTGAAGAAGAAAAGGATGGTCCTAAAAGCACAGATGCTTTACTCTAAGAGATTATGGAGGAGAATTTCCCAAGCATTGCAAAGGATACTGAAATTTAGATAGCAGACAGTTTCAGAACCCCACCATGACTCAATCCAAATAAATTGTCTCCTAGGCACATTGTAATTAACTTCACCAAAGTTAAGATGAAGGAGAAAATTCTGCAAGCAACTGGATGTAAGAAAAGCATTACATATAGGGTGGTACCTGTGGCTCAAAGGAGTAGGGCGCCAGCCCCATATACCAGAAGTGGTGGGTTCAAACCCAGCCCCTGCCAAAAATTGAAAAAAAAAAAAAAAAAAAGAAAGAAAGAAAGAAAAGCATTCCATACAAAGGGAGAAATATCAAAATGACTGCCAATTTCTCAGTCAAAACCTTCCAAGACAGAAGAAATTGGTCTTTGTCCTTCAATCTCCTAAAAATAATAATAATAATAACTTCCAGCCCAGGATCCTTTATCCAGCTAAACTAAGCTTCATCTATGATGGAGAAATCAAATACTTTAATGACATACAGATATTAAAGAAATTTGTCACAACTAAATCAGCTCTCCAGGATATTCTCAGTCCTATTCTCCATAATGACCAGCAGAATGGTCCACAGCCAAAGTAAACCCATCCAGAAACTTTTGAACAAAACCTAACTTACACAGTAGGATAAGGACTAAAAATATACACTAGATATTTGAAAAACATGACACCCCAAACACTATCACACTTTTGAATTCTCTCAATTAATGTGAATGGCTTAAATTGTTCTCTAAAGAGGCATAGGGCTGATGGGATACATAAACTCAGACCAGATATCTGTTACATACAATGGTCTCACCTTAACTTAAAGGATAAAAATAGACTCAAGGTGTCTATATAGACAAAACACTATCACACTTTTGAATTCTCTCAATTAATGTGAATGGCTTAAATTGTCCTCTAAAGAGGCACAGGGCTGATGGGATACATAAACTCAGACCAGATATCTGTTGCATACAAGAGTCTCACCTTAACTTAAAGGATAAAAATAGACTCAAGCCCAAATCTATAATTCAGGCTAAAGGAAATCAGAAAAAAATCAAGTGTTACAATTTTATTCACAGATACAATAGGCTTTAAACCAACAAAAGTAAGGAAAGACAAGGATGGTCACTTCATATTTGTCAAGGGAAACAGCCAACATGAAGAGATTTCAATTATCAACATTTATGTGCCCAACCAGAATGCTCCTCAATTTATAAAGAAGACCCTAACAGACATGAAAAATTTGATATCTTCCTGCATCATAATAGTCAGAGATTTTAACACTCCCTTGGCAGTGTTGGATAGATCCTCCAAGATTAAACTAAAGATATTTTGGACTTAAACCTGACCATAGAACAACTTGACTTAACAGACATCTACAGAACATTTCATCCTAATAAAACTGAATACACATTCTTCTCATCAACCCATGAAACATCCTCCAAAATTGATCACATATTAGGTCAAAAGTCTAACCTCAGCAAATTTAAAAGAATAGAAATTATTCCTTGTATCTTTTCAGACACTCATGGAATAAAATTTGAACTCAAAAACAACAGTAATCTTCATACTCATACAGTCTTGAAAGCTAGATAACCTTATGCTGAATGATAGCTGGGCCATAGAAGAGATTAAGAAGGAAATTACCAAATTTTTGGAATAAAACAATGATGAAGACACGAGTTATCAGAACCGATGAGATACTGCAAAGGCAGTCCTAAGAGGGGAATTTATAGCATTGGAAGCCTTCATAAAGAAAACAGAAAGAGAGGAAGCCAACAACTTAATGGGACATCTCAACCAACTGGAAAAGGAAGAACATTTCAACCCCAAACCCAGAAAAAGAAAAGAAATAACAAAATAACAAAATGCCACCTTCTGAAACTCAGCCAAAAAAAAATCCTTAATGAATACTATTAAAAAACTCTATTCTCAGACATATGAAAATCTGAAGGAAATAGACCAATACCTAGAAGCATGCCACCTTCCAAGACTCAGCCAAAAAGAATTGGAAATGTTGAATAAACCTACATCAAGTACCGAAATAGCATCAACTATAAGAAATCTCACAGAAAAGAAAAGTCTGGGATGAGATGGTTTCACTTCATAATTCTACCAAACCTTTAAAGAGGCACTAGTATTTATGAATGAATACTGAAATAAATGAAACTGAAAAAAAAGAATTATTCAAAAGATCAATGAATCAAAAAGTTGGTTCTTTCAAAAGATTAACAAAATTGATAAACCTTTCACTAACCTAACCAGAAAAAGAAAAGTAGGGAGAAGGGTGGATGGGGGGTGGGAGGGTGATGGGAAAGATTACCTATATATCTGCCTAACAAGGGTAGAAGTGAACTTTTCTAGAACTAGAATATAAATGTGTTGATACAATGATTAACCGAATGATGTGAAAGTTATGTTAACCAGCTTGCTGAAGGTGTTTCAAATTGTATATGAAACAGCACAATGTACCCCGTGTTTGCATCAATGTACACAGAAATCAATTAATAAAAAAAAATCAACACATTGCACCCCACAAATGCATAAATGTATTCATGATCTATGTGTATATGACTTAATAAAAAAAATTCAATAATAAAAAAAAAAGAATTATCCATATTTCTTTCCATGAAGGCTGTATTAGTTTGCAATCCCAACAGTAGTGCAAAAGTGTTCCCTTCTCTACACATCCACTCCAGCATCTGCAGCTTTGGGACTTTGTGATGTTAACTAACTTCCCTGGAG
>CAUYQV010040356.1:0-11173 GCA_963574575.1 Galagoides demidoff
TGTGGCGGGTGCCTGTGGTCCCAGCTACTTGGGAGGTGGAGGCAGGAGACTTGCTTGAGCCCAGGAGTTGGAGGTTGCTATGTGCTGTGATGCCATGGCACTCTACCCAGGGGGATAGCTTGAGGCTCCATCTCAAAAAAATAAAAAAAATAAAAACCTTTTGCTGCCGGGCGTGGTGGCTCACGCCTGTCATCCTAGCACTTTGGGAGGCCAAGGCGAGTGGATTGCCTGAGCTTATGAGTTTGAGACCAACCTGAGCAAAAAGTAAGACCCTGTTTCTACTAAAAATAGAAAAACTGAGGCAAGAGTTGGAGATTGCTGTAAGCTATGATGCCACAGCACTCTACCCAGGGTGACAGCTTGAGACTCTGTCTCAAAAAACAAACAAACAAACAAACAAAAAAAAAACCACAAACAAACAAACAAAAACCTTTTACAACACTCCTTTCTCAAATTACTGATTTTGATTTGGGCAGAGAGGGGAGAGCCGAGATCCAGTGGTGACTGTCTTCTAGACCTAGGAAGTTGGAGTCCTATGCTCAGTCATTTTTAAGAGGGGGACATGGAAAGGACCACACTTTTCTCAAGTCAAATTTTTACTTCAGGCAACATCAAACTTGTGCTTGACATCAGTCAGCACATTTTTGTGCACTATAAGGAGACAACTGCTGATGTTTCAAGATAGTGAGGCTCTGGGAGTTGAGTGCGGGGGTAGCTACTCAGGTTTCAGGATGAGCCTTCCTTCCCCCTCTCCAGCGCTCTGACACTAGCTAAGGTGGTGCCTAGCCACACAGTGGTAGGAAACCAGAATTCTAATGCTGCAGATCAATATGAACATTTTAATGACAGACTGCCAAAAAAATCTGTCTAATTAGCTTGTTGGAACACTCCCTGGAATGAGCTACTACTTTTAAGACTAACACTGAGATCGTGGTGGCAACTCAAGGGCTACCCAAGCCAAGCTGTTTGTGCTCTGATGAATCAAATATTTCACCCCAGGAGCCCATCCCAGTGCTGTAAACAGTACTAGAGAAATTGTCACTTAAATTTGAAGACTTTTTCCCCGCTTTTCCTCATTTTTGATGACTTTCAAACCTTTAATTTTTTATTTTTTAGAGACAGTGCCTTGCTGTTTCCCAGGCTGAACTTCTAAGCTAAAGTGATCCCCCTGCCTCAGCCTCCCAAGGAGCTGGGGCTAAGGCATGTGCCACCATATTGGTTCTTAATTGTGTTTCTTATCATTCACAAATTTTTGTCATTCATTTCAAAAGTATGAAAAATTGATAAAATAGAGGTAGAGACCCCAGCCCGGAGGGCATGGGTATGATCCTGGTAAATAAATCATCCTTATACAGTCCTCAGAACAATTCTGTGATGGAGGCGTTACTGTCCCTTTTAGTAGATGAGGACACTAAGGCATGTGAGGTTAAATAATGTGTCCTAGCTCTTCAAGATTCTATCCAGCCACCTTGACCTTCCTAAAGAAACAGCCCAGGGAAGACATCCCACCACTAAAGGCTCTGAATTCTGCATCAGCATGGGGTTTTACCAGTTTGATTACAGAGCCAGCCTCCTTGAGTTTGCTCTAATTGGTTGTCTTTGCAAAACTTCAGCCCTGCTGTCCTCATCTATCAAGTATAAGGGGGAATGAGTGTCACTTGTACTTCACTTGGAGAGCTCTGAATATCAGATACATCAAGCCCTGTAAATTGGGCTCTGTCTGCTCCATACTGCCCAGCTCTGAGCAACTGCTGCCAGTGGATAAGGAGATACCAAGGAAATTGTCCCTTGCCCTATACTTTCAAGCATCTCTTAATTATTTTATGGAGTTCTTCAAAACCTTTAGGGAAATATAGCTGTCTGATTAATAAAATCACTCATTCACTCCTTTGTTCATTGTTCAAGAGCAGAGTTCTTGAACATGAAAGCGTAAGGCAGTGGGCAGTTAGCAGACAAAGGTGGGAGCCAGGATATTTATTTATTTATTTTCTTCCTGATTGAGTCTTGGGATGTCGTGGGTTTCCATGAACTTGTCCATTTCCTCTGCATTTTTGAGTTTATGTGCATATAGATTTTCATAGTATTCACAGATAATATTTTGTATTCCTGTGGCATCAGTTATAATATCTCTTTTTTCATTTCTAATTTAACTTATTTTTTTTTTTCTATTCTGGTTAATCTAGCAAGGGGCCTATATCTTTTCTTTTCTTTTTTTTTTGGAGCCTGGACTTTTAACGTCTTTAAGGAAACTCAGAGCAATGGAAAGTCAGGTGGTTGGGGAAGTCTCCACAAAAAAACTCTGGGCCTTTGAGCCTAGAAAGATTTGTATAGAAACAATAACTTACATAATTGCCCAGCTCTCCTGATAATCTAAGGGATGTGTTAATGCATGCCTGGAAGATCAGATTAATCCTGAGAGGCAGGAGTTCTGTCCTACCTCAGCCGGGTATGCTGTGCAGGTGTTCTAAAGCCTTCTCTTCCTGACACACATCCACAGGTGAACTATAGTCAATGCTTAAACTCTGTTTCATCAAGCCATTTAGCAAATATACAGAGAGTATCTTTCCCATGCCAGGCACTCAGGTCGGGCTGTGAGGTACAGAGGTCCAGAAGGCAGCACTCTCAGCCTTCTCACTCAGAACAGCAGCGGCAGACCGTGTGTGCCTTTCCTGCATACTTTGTGAGGCCACCTCTCTTCTGACACTTGTGGCAGCACAGCATGGTGGCTAAAAGCATGAGTGCTTACACCTTTCCTGTGACCTTTGTCTAAATTGTATATCCCTGCTCAGGCTTAGTTTCATCATCCCAACGGTTATGCATTGAATCATGTCTTTCCAAAATTCATATATTGAAGTCCCAGCCCCCAGTAACTCTGTAACCCCCAGTTACAGAATGTAACTGTATTTGGAGATAGCCTTTAAAGAGGTAATTGGTCATAGGGTATGGCCCTAATCCAATAGGAGTGGTGTCCTTATAAGACATGAGGAGTCTGTGCACAGAGAAAAGGCGATGTGAGGGCACAGAGAGAAGGCGCCCATCTACATGCCAGGAGCAGAGGTTTCACCAGGAGCCAACCCTGCTGGCTCCCTGATCTTGGACTTCCAGGCCAGAACTGTGAGAGAATAAATTTTGTTATGGCAGCTCAAGCTGACTGATGCAGGGACCTCAAAGCACCCACCATCCTGGATTATCTTGAGAGTAAATGAGACCATGTACTTAGCACAGTTCCTGGCACGTAGGAAGCACATGATGCATGTTTAGTTTCTTTTTTCTTTTCTTTTTTGAAGTATTTTGGCCGGGGCTGGGTTTGAACCCACCACCTCTTGCATATGGGGCCATCCCCCTACTCCTTTGAGCTATAGGCACCACCCAGATGCTTAGTTTCTTCTCCATCATCATCATCATCATCATTGTTAGAATGTGCTGCCTCCCAGGAGATATTCTGTGCTGATTTCTCCCGGGGAAAGGGTACTCCTCACAAGTCTGAGCCTGTCTTATACACACTTTCCACCATTTTCATCAATGAATAACTACCATTCAGAACATTTTTATGTACATATAATCCTCTTTATCAGTTCCCCTAGTTGAACAAAGAGTAAAACTCAGAGCCCAAAGAGTAAAACACATCAAATAGAAAGGCTTCAGACATTGGCAGAGTCCATAAAGCACAGCAGAAGCAGTGTGAGACCACAGATTGGAAGCAGGACTCAGAAGGTCATCACAGGGCTGGTACTGAGGTGCCTCAGCTGGCCACCAGCAGAGTGAATGAAGACCTCAGAGGTTTTCTGAGATCAAAAACTAGGATTAGCAAAGGGGGTCACCAAGTCCAGGGTCAGGTATAAGAAGGATCCAGAATCTTAGAGGCATTTGAAACTGGGATAGTCATTGGTAGGGAAAGAAAAACGTGTGGAGATGAAGAGGTTATGCCAACTGTTAGGTAATTGTTCCAGAAAAGCCCCTTCCCCAGAAAGTCCCTTCCTGCTTTCTCTTAAAGTTACACCTCCGTTCTAAGCACAGGGAGTTGCCCTCTAAACAAAGTTATGGCCCACCCCTAGTAGCTCTTCCCTCTGGAGCAGTAACTCCTTATTGGCTATCCCAACACCCTGTCACTATTCTGAGACTTCCCTATATAAGGATATGCTTCTCTTTTCTCTCCCTCTCTCTCCCTCTTTCTTCTCCTCCTCTCTCTCCTCTTCTCTTTTTTCTTTTCTCTCCTCCTTAGTGCTGCTCTGCAGCATCCCTCTTCTGCCAATAAAGACCTTTTGTATAAGCCTTGGTGGTCTGTGAGATCTCTGCTGGTTGAGTGCTACCCTTATATCTGGTGTCAGAAGTGGGATTTAATTAGGGAACGCTCCTAAGAGTAACTTCCACCACCTCCATGGGGTTTAGCTCCTGGAGGTTCCCTATCCTCTTTGCACACTGCCAGCTCACCACCACATCGGCTTGTGTCCGTCCACCAAGGCGTTCTAAGCAGCACCCAGCACTGGCCCCATCCAGACTTGGTGATTACCCCCGTGAGAATAAGATTTCCCTAATCATGGGCTGGATTTCTTACATTCCTGGTGATTTACCTGTTTCTGGAGGCTTGAGTTTTCTATTCCCATTGACCTTGCGTGACTTAGCCCAGGGCTTCCAGCCTTGCCCAAAAATTCCTGGCACCAGATCTCAAGTGCTCCTCAACCCCATGGGACTGACACTGATCTGGGTACAGTGACAACTGTCCTAGACTGTGTTCTCATTCTCATGGCCAGCAACAAAGTGGCGGAGATGTCCACCTTTTGTCCTGGTCCTCATGTGGTTCTGCTCACACTTTACTCTTGCAACCAATCGCCATGGGTGCAAGCCATTCTGTCCCACCTAACTCAACCTTGAGTACTTATTGCTCCACCTGGTAAAATTAGAATTAGACTTAAAGCCAAAAAAATTAATTAAACTCTCTACCCAAATTTAGCCACTTTATCTGGCCAAGCTATAGTTCATTTAATTTTTCTTTAATCCAAAACTTATATAACTATTGTGAGCACCTTGGCAAATGGAGCGAGGTCCCTGCCATATTCGGCTCCTCCCTCAACCACATAAGTTGCCTCCACCTTCTGTCCCTCCTACTTCCCCATCAACCAATCTGCAAGCGGCCACTGGTTCCAGAACAGAGCAGTTCCTGTTCCGGTGGGCAGTATTCAGTTCCTTCCTCAACCACACAGTTGTCTCCACCTTCTGTCCCTCCTACTTCTCCATTAACCAATCTGAGCTCATCTCCTAACTCCTCCCCTCCAACTAGCCCTCAGAATTCTTCCCCATCTCTCAGTCCGATGCCAGCTACCCCAAGAAACACTTCCAAACCTCTTTACCCCTTTTCTTCCTCCAGCTCCTCCATATAATAGTCCTGCAGTGCTACTGTGTACACTAAATTCCTTTACTTCTAATCCTTCTCATTTTATTCAAGAATTTCAATTTATTACTATAGCCTATCAACTTACGAGGCATAATGTTTTTGTTATTTTAGCTAATACCCTAACCTCTGACCAGTGCAAATGAGTGTGAGAGATGGGAAAAGAGGCAGCAAATCAATTTCATATGTCAAACAATAAGCATCCTACAGGTAACACTACTGTCCCTAACTCCCAGGCAGATTAAAATTATAATAATAATGCTGGGGGAAAAAATAGAAACATATTTATTACCTACATTCTTTATGGACTTAAAGCTTCCACCAAAAAGACTATCAATTATGATAAATTATGGGAAGTCATACAAGATAAGTCTAAAAATCCTTCATCTTTCCTCCAACGCCTTACCAAGGCTTTTATTAAGTATACTAACTTAGATCCTAAAACAATAAATAGGAAAAACGTTCTTATAACTTATTTCTTTAACCAAAGTTACCCCGACATCAAACTTAAGCTAAAACACTTGTAGCATGGACCCTTGACACCTTAGGCCGTGATCTTAGACACAGCCTTTAAGGTTTACACGGGGCAAGATGATATTTTCCGAAGGGAAAATAAAAAAATCTCGAACCCCAAATTATCAAATGCTATCTCAAAACATTACAAACAATGTCACTAAAGCCATCATTCCTAACCTGCCTAAGTCATCAGAGGCCAAAGACCACTTCATAACTCAACCACCTGGACCATGCTACAAATACGGTAAAGAAGGCCACTGGGTATGACATTGCTCCAATCCTAGGCCCCCACCAGGGCCATGCCCTCTCTGCAAAAAAAGGGCCATTGGAAGGCTGACTGCCCCTCGGCCCAAAAAGGACATAGGGCCAGCCCACCTGCGGCATCTATAGCAAACTTGCTGGGGCTTGCCTCCTCTGAAGACTGAGGGGACCCTAACTTCTCTCACCCTACGAAGATCACCTCCACGGAGCCAAGGGTAATCCTGATGGTGGCAGGTAGGATGATCACCTTCTTATTAGACACAGGAGCTAGCTTCTCAATTCTTAAAAAATTCAGCAGTCCTACCTCCTTGTTGCCCACCTCTATTGGTGGGGTAGAGGGTTTTTCCCACCATCCATGACCAAGTCCTTTTTTACACTACATAATTGGCAATTTCTCATTTACACATTCCTTTTTAATATTGCCTTCCTTTTCAGTTCCCCTTCTGGGACGTGACATACTTTCCAAATTAAATACCACCCTCACTTTTGATTTTAAATTGATAGATGCGAACGCATCTCCTTCTGCCTCACTCTGCCTCATCCTTTCCCAAGTCATCAAAGACCCATTGCCCTGGCCCATTCCACCAGAGCAAGTAAATCCTAAGTTTTGAAACACTAAAACCCCCTCAATTACCTCCTGTTCTCCAGTTCTTATTGAAAAACCTTCGTGACTTTCCTCTACCCACCACAAAATAAGAACTCCTCTCCTTTTTAGACTTAGCTGAATACCTCAGAGCATAAATTCCCAACTTCTCTCTCCTAACTGCTCTTTATATAATGCTACTCGAGGTGACCCTCATAAGTCTTTCCCAACCTCCATTTCCACTTCTTTTAAATCTCTACAGCATGCTTCATTAGAAGCTTCAACCCTCCACCTTCATAATCTTTCTCACCACTTCCTCCTATATGTCACAGAAAACCATGAGTTTGCTCTCAGCGTGCTTAAACATCAGGTAGGCCCCACCTTTACGCCAATTACCTCTCTCAAAACAGTTAGATCACACTGTTCAAGGTTGGGCCCCAGTTACTCAAATACAAGAATCAAAGAAACTCACTTTTGGTTTCCCTACTACTGTCCTGCCCCCTCATTCTCTATCTGATCTTTTAACATACAAAAATCTCCAAACTCTGCCACCACGCCACATTCTTAACCTTCAAACCTCTCTCTTATCTAACCCATCATTATGTCCCACACTAAATCCCGCATTCCTCTTGCTTACTCCCTCTAACTTGTCACTCACTCGTGATTGCCTTCAAACACTAAACATTCTTCTCCCTTACCTCTCCAACATACAACTATCAGCAACTACTTTTCCATGCCCTTGGCCATACTTTTAAATGGACATTGTCCATTACCGTTCACATCAATCTCTCCACATGTACCCCCCAACTAAATCGTAATCTAACCTATAATTCCACCTTACAAACATACTCTCTTTTACAGCATCACCCTAAATATAAACTGGGCTGCTGGATTGGATTAAGTCTTCAAAATCTCTTACACACTAAACTTCAAACCACCCCAGTCATAATTCCTAACATTGTGTCTTTCAACCTTTCAGACCCTGCATCTTTTAATTTAATTTACACACACAAAACTCAACCTTTTATTCCCTCACTCAACCAAATCATCCAGTCATACCCTCTTTACTTCAACTTTACCGACACCACTCCTCTATTGGATCTAAACCCATCAAAGGGCTCTAATATAGTCACTTTCCCTTCCAAGCCAAAAAAGAAGTTATACAGAAAGTGGCATCCTTCCTTCCAGTTTCTCTATGGGAAAAAATTATATCAAATTCCCCCATCCATCTTTAAAGTCTCTGGTCTGTAGTTGTGTTACTACCTAATTTTAAAATTATTGCAAGAGATAAACCTGTTCTAGTGCCTCCTCTTTCTCTCTATCCAATAACCCGTATGAAATGGGCTGCCCAAGTTGCCATACCTCCCTTACTAGCAGCGGTGGGAATCACGGCTGACATAGGCACAGGAACAAGCCTCAAACTCCAAAAAACAACGTCAATCAGAGTCATCAAACTTCTCCTTTTTGTTCACTTAAAACCCACTCTGGGTTACTACCTTTCCTCACACCTATAACTGTCATCCTTGGGCTGGTGGCTGTGACTCCATGCATAACTCATTTTATTCAAATTTAACTCTCCAAGTTATCTTAACAGGTAACTACTCAACTGGTGCTTCAAACCTACACCCCAGATACAACTCCCAACCTACAAAAAGAAGAAACTGTTCTTCGTGAATGGACTACACTCTAGTCCAGGCAACACCACTTCTAAACAACCACCACTAAAAAGACAATCTGAGAGCAAAACTTACATTCTCCCAGCAAAAAATCATAATTGTCCTCTAGTTGGCCAATTAAAACTACAGTGCCTCTCCCAGCAGGAAGAAGCTACTGAAGAGAGAACTTAACATCTCCTATCCCAAGGCCAACCCCCTATTTTTAACATATCAAGAAGGGAGGAATGTTCGGTAATTACTCCAGAAAAGCCCCTTCCCCAGAAAGCCCCTTCCTGTTTTCTCTTAAAGTTACACCTCCGTTCTAAGCACAGGGAGTTGCCGGCTTATCTCCCAGTCACAAAACCTGTCCCAATTACCCTCTGAAAATTTCAAACTTATGGCCCGCCCCTAGTGGCTCTTCCCGCCAGAACAGGAACTCCTTATTGGCTATCCCACCACCCCGTCACCATGCTGAGACTTCCCTTCCCTATATAAGGATGCACTTCTCTTTTCTCTCTCTCTCCCTCTTTCTCCTCTTCTCTCTCCTCTTTTCTCTTCTCTTTTCTCTCCTCCTTAGAGCTGCTCTGCAGCATCCCTCTCCCACCAATAAAGACCTTTACAAGCCTCAGTGGTCTGTGAGATCTCTGTTGGTTGAGTGCCATCTGTGAGATCTCTGCCGGTTGAGTGCCACCCTTTCACCAACCGTGCTAGGAAAGCATTTGTTTTCAAGGATTGTTTTGGAAGCCTAGAGCCCCTGTCCTGTGAGTGTATCTTTTCTGTTCTTGAAGAGACAATAAATACCTGGAGGTTAATACACGAATTCCTTCAATAAGTGTTGACTGAGCACCAACCATGTACAGACACTGTGCTAGGTCCTAATACAAAGCTGACTAAGAAACAACAAAGTTTAGTACCATAAAGTGGAAGGAAAGCCTTAGTTCAGATAGTGTCACACTGTATAGGGGAGCAGGTGAGAAAGTCTGCATGTGTGTTGGGGGACAGGACACAGTAGAGCTCACCTGCCCTTGAAAATGAGTTATCAACATAAATACATTTTTTACAAGACAGCTTCCATATCAGTGAATAATACTAGCCACTGCAGAGGATGGTAGCTAGAATTAAACTAGAAGAGGTTAAAAAAAAAACAATAAAACTTGAGGTCATTGAAGTCCAGCTCCTGGGACCTCTGAGCACCAGGTAAGTATCACTGAGCCTTCTTCCTCCTACTTCTGTGAAGACAACAGAGAGAAAAAGCACTTAGGGATTTTCCATTTTATAAGAACATTTCAAGTATTGCCCTCTTAAAGAAATCTATTACATAAAAGCCAAATATCAGAAACAATGAAAATGACCAAACCCTGAAAGATAAATACAAAAATAATAAGGAACTGAAAGGGAAAAAAAAAAAAATCTGGCCATACAGGGCAAATTAATAAAACATTGCAACACTGAAGGGGAAATTTGAGCCAGGTGATAAACAAGAGAACACACCTGCAGAGTGGGTTTGGGTCGGAAGTGTCAACAGCAACCAGGATATGAACAAGTCGCAACCACAAATTCCAAAGAACTAAGAGCAGGAGGGAAGGCGTAGAGGAAAAACAGCCTAAGAGCGGGAGGGACTGCGTGGAGGAAAAACAGTCTTTCATAGCAGGCCCTGCCTCTTGCAAAGCACCTTAAACAACCAAAAAAGCTTTTTGCTTGGGGTGTAAGAACTGGTTAAGCAGGAAGGGTTTTAAGCCAGAATGACAGCATTTAAAAAGAACAAGAAAAGAATGAAGGGTGGGTGGCATCTGTGGCTCAAAGGAGTAGGGCAACACCCTATATATTGGAGGTATAAACCCAGCCTAGGCCAAAAACTGCAAAAAAAGAGAAAAGAACGAAGGGTGAATAAGGCAAGTTTCCTTCTTTTTGAGACACAGACCCCTTTATGAATGGGTGAAATCTGTACCCTTCTCCCTTGGAAAACATAAAAACTGAAACAATTTTAGGAATTGGTGGGCTCCCCAAAGTGTATCTCTGTGTCACCTGGGTGGAAGGACCTTGCTAACATAGCAGAAAAGAATTTCAGGATGCTCACACGAAGTCAAACAAGCGATAGTGCCAAGTTTATTAAAATGAAAATATTTTAGTCTTTTACATGTGGTTAGCCAGTTCTCCCAGCACCATTTGCTTTTTTGTTTTTTTAGAGACAGAGTCTCACTTTGTCACCCTCAGTAGAGTGCTGTGGCGTCACACAGCTCATAGCAACCTCCAACTCCTGGGCTTAGGCGATTCTCTTGCCTCAGCCTCCTGAGTAGCTGGGACTACCTGTGCCCATTTTTTGACTCAGCTATTTTTTGTTGCAGTTTGGCTGGGGCTGGGTTGGAACCTGCTACCCTTGGTGTATGGGGCCGGTGCCCTACCCACTGAGCCACAGGCTCCACCCCAGCACCATTTGTTGAATAAGGGTTCTTTTTTTCAGTATAAGCTTAAAAAAATAGACAACCTTCAGAATGGGAAAAGATATTTACGTATTATGAATCTGACAAATGCTTGATAACTAGGATCTTATAGACAACTCAAATTAATCAACCAAAAAGAGCAAACAATCCCATCTATCGCTGGATAACAGACATGAACAGAATCTTTTCTGAGGAAGACAGAGGAATGGCTAACATACATGAAATAATGCTCATTGTCCCTAATCATCAGAGAAATGTAAATCACTTAACCCCAGTGAGAATAGCCCATATCACAAAGTCCCAGAGTTACAGATGCTGGCACAGATGT